>PVKH010004969.1:0-14585 GCA_004027955.1 Chaetophractus vellerosus
ACAGGGACACCCTCTACAAAGAGCCACACCCGACCCCTGGTGGTGGCTTCTGGTCAAAGAGCCAACTAGCAAGAGCGAGGGGTTTTACTGAAGACAAGCACAAATAAAAATCTTTGGGCTTAGAAAATTTTAAATAACTTAACCACAAAAGCCTCATTAATTTAAAACTGTCCATCTGACCTGGTATAAATCTATTTGGCAATTATTCAGTAAAACTTGCAAAGATTATCCCAGATTTTTAAACCAAATTTTAGGCCTTGGACTAGAATGATATATTAGGGTAAATTCCATCAGAAGTCCTTCAAAAGGTTATTTATCAGTTCTAACGTCCATTAATATATACACTCAGCAATGATATCTTTAAATTGTCATTTTGTAGCACTCAAACATGTTATTTATTTCAAAGAATACAAAGTCCTTCTTTTGAGATTTGACATTCACATACATAATTGCTAAGATTTTCTTCAGTCAGGTGGAAGATGCTATCTAGTAAGATGCACAAAAAGTTAATTAGATTAAATAAGTGATTTTCCATTTCCTAAATGGGGACAGAGAAAAACATAATTTTCCATTTGGTAAATAACAACTATTTTAATAATTAAATATAAGCAACTAATCACTGGGAGAGTATAAATTGACAAACTTGGCATGAAGAACAAAAGAACTACAGAATATATTTTAAAGGCTTCTCTTTTACTACGAGGTTAATTTGTAACTACAAATTTACTTAGAATAGTATAAGTATAAAGACAATAATTAAGGAATTATGGAAGAATAAAAAAGTATCAAGCTAAATTTTTCGTTTATATTTGAGTACTATAAAAAAAAAAATCTGTTAGTTCAGAAATCATCATGTGAAGCCAAGGAAAGCTTTCAGCTCTACACACTCAAAAGAGGCCATTTCATAACATAAACTCTCTTTGAAAACAAATACGCTAATTCCCAGCTAGACGGCTGACTGGCAGCGAGCTGGGCGGCCGCCCGCGTTTGCTGCAAACTGGGAGCCTGGTCTAGAGGACGGGTCAGACCGGGGGGAACCTCCACAGGATGCTGTGGCGCCCAGCCCGCGCACGGCTCCGCCTCGGGGGCCACCGTGCCAGCCGTCTGCACGAGGACGCCCGGTCTGAAACCTCTACTCAGCAGACTTCAACTGCAGGGATTTAAAAAGCAAAAAGCATAAAAACAAACAGCCGCGGGGCACTGCTGCGGCGCCAGGCAAATGCACTGCTCCCATCGGTCTATCGCATCTCAGCGCCAGCAGGGACATCAGGAGACAATTATTTCACAAAATTGGTGATTTTCACTGTACATTCCACCGAAAAATAAATTTTTTGTTAGAAGGAAAAGAGAGACAAAAGCAGGCAGAGAGAGGAGAAAAAGAGGGTGCAAAGAGAAAGAGAAAGAAGACAGCTAAGGGGTCTTTGTGTCTAAACAGCTCATTCTGAAAATGAGGAAACGAAGGACCAGAGAGGCTGCCTATCTTGGCTGAGGTTTCAAAGGCGGAGACAGGGCCTCGGAGCTGCAATCAGAGCTCTTTCGTGAAGAATCAGCTCCTCTAGACGTGCCTTCTAAACATAAGCCCCGTTAAAAAACACATCACTTCTTCACAGGATTACTGTAGGGTGAGGGGCAGGACGCTCTGTGTGATTCTATGAGCGACTACGGAATTCACAGAACACAGCCGGCCCATAAAAAATTAAAATGCTGAATTAAAACCACAATTTAAAACAAACATATCAATAACTATCCACTTAAAATAGTTTTTTGCTATTGTGATGATAGTGGTGATATTTTTGTTTTTTAATGAATAATTAATTATCAAGATTGACAAAATTACAGTGACTTTCCAGATACTGACAGAAGAACAAAAATTTATCTCTGTGCAGCAGGACTCAGATGACTTCATTTTTTTTCTTCTTTGTATTTTATTTTCATGTCCCAAAACTCACTATAATGAACATCCTGGGAGAGGAGGAGAAGCAAACCTTCTTGTTTTAAATGATATGATAGAATAAAAAGATGCAATGCGAACGCTGTCACGCTGCGGATTCTTACCCATATCCTCTTTGTGGCAGACATTCTAATATGTCATAACAAAGAGAGAGCTGGTCATTGCGGTCACAGTGGTAGATGCACTCCAATGCTATTGCCATCAACTGGTCTTGATCCGGAATAATTTTCTGCTGTAGCTAGAAAAAATAACGCATGTTGTGCTAAATGCCAATAGATTTACAGTCAGTATTACCATAACCCAGTACCACTGTCAACAGAATATTAAATAGTGCAATTACTCAGCTGCAGAAACAAATCTTGACTTTTGTTTAGCTTACAGACTTTTGGGGTCTTTAATAATTCTCAATAAAATCACACTTTAACTACAGAATCAGTTAGAAAAGATAATTTGTAAACCATAAGCTCTGTATCTGCTCAAAACAAGCTCTTCAGTTTACGATTCAAGATACACAAGATAGAAGGAACGGAATGAATTAAAAAGGCAATTCATTAAAAACATGTCTAAACCTAAAACCAAATTTTATGTGTTGCAATTACTAAAAATATATAAAATCCTTAATATTCACAAATTTAGATCTATTTTTCAATGCACATTATGTATTATTCATTTAAATACACAGTACTGACATTTTATTCCAAAAAATTCATATTGTAATGCAGGCAAATGCTTTTTAAAACAGGTGGCTAAACAGATCACAGAAGACACTCCTTTTTTTTTTGAAGTACCAGGGACTGGGGATTGAACCCAGGGCCTCATGTGGGAAGCCAGCGCTTAACCACTGAACCACACTGGCTGCCCTGACTTGGCTTCTGTCCTTTTTTTGCTGGTTGTTTGTTTTGTTTTCAGGAGGCACCAGAAACCGAACCTGGGACCTCCCATGTGGGAGGTGGGTGCTGAACTGCTTAAGCCACATCCGTTCCCACACTCCACATTTTTTATCAGAAAGATGGCTACGATGAGTTACTTTCTGTATAGGATATACCATTTTCCATGGCAAACCAGAGATTCCCATTCTTGGAGTACTTTCTGATCTATAAAAATAAACCTGATTTTTCTTCTAAGTTTTGTGGGTTTTTTTGTTTTTGTTTTTGTTTTGCTACATATCCCCCCCTTTCTGCTTGTTCTTGCTGTGTTCATTTTTTTTGCGTTCTTCTGTGTCTGCTTGTCTCCCCCCATTGCGGCGACCCGCCGAGTCAGCTCACCACGCAGGTAGCTTGCCCCGCTCATGGGCGGCTCTGCTCTGCTTATGGGCAGCTCTGCTGTGTTCGTGGGCAACTTGCCCTGCCCGTGGCGGCTTTGCCCCGCCCACGGCGGCTTTTTGCCCTGCCCACGGCGGCTCTGCCCTCTCAAGGCGGTCTGCCCCCTCGGAGAGGCCCCCGGGAACCGAACCTGGGGCCTCCCATGTGGTAAACCAGCACCCTATCCACTGGGCTACAGCCGGCCACCTGTTTTGTGTTTTATTATAGAGCAAAGCTGCAGTCTGTGCAAGACCATGGCAAAGTTGTAAAGAACAAGCCCTCTAGAGCCAGACTGGCTCAGTACAACTTCTGCCTCTTCGTCTTAACTACTTTTGCAGTCAAGCTACTTAACAGATTTGTGCATTGTTTTTGCCATGTATCAAACTGGGACAGTAACAACACCTTCCTAATAGGGTTGTCGTGAGGATTAAATAAACTAATATTTGTAAAATGTTTATATAATTAGTACCACCAAAAAAAGGTGAAAGTCTGAAACTATTTTCTCAGAGACCTTTTCAACAATAAAATAAGTTTAAGATAATTTTTGTAATAAGAATCTACTGGCTCTCAACATTTTAGTAGAAACGTACCAAACTGATAAGAAAGTGATGGAGATAAGCTGCCAAACGAAGGCATTTTATGAGTTGAAAATCATTGCATCAATGGATATTAAGAAGAAACATCCAAGGTTACCAGAGATATAAAGCATAGTTTTCTTTGAAAATTGGGTGAAGAGATTTTAGATCTTTTTCAAGGCATTAGGAAAAACTTGCCATTCATTTGACATTAACACTTGACAAAGAGCCATCCAAGGGCAAAGCAGGCACCTGGGAAACAGAGACACGCAGGGCATGACAGCAGTAGGCACTACGAGCAATTAGTAAGCATAGCTAACTTTTCCTGATTTCCTACTAAGCACTTGCACATACTAATTCTTAAATCCTCATAACAACCCTATAAGATTAGTACTAGTATTATATTCCACTTTACATAAAAGGAAAATGGAGGGAACAAAAGGTCAAATAAATTGCCCAAACACGGCACGAAACCACGCCCGGAAGATGTAGAAACGGAAAGCAGTTTCAGTCAAGCAATAGCTCGGGGAGCCACCTGAACAGAAGCCAGAGTCCTGGGGGTTCTCCTGGATCGCCCCGCTCCCTGTCTCAGCCTCCCTGAGAACTAAAGTACCATTAAATGTCCTTTAGCCCATATTTGATCACATAGGCTCAAAACCTTATGTTGAAAATCTGAAGGAGCTCCTCAATGTGAAAGGCAGAGAACAATCCTTTGCCTTTTTTCAGCTCTTTTGTGGCCCGATGCCAACCCATGTTTCTGTTCCTATGAACCACTGCCATGAGACACAAAGTTTTATTTCATCAAGATTAAATTGCCTGGCTTTTTCTAAACATGCTATTAGTCTGATTATGTCTCCTTTTTCAGTGCACTAGTACCTGGAATGTCTTCTCAAAAACTTAGTCTTGCCATATCTAAAACTCACCTAATAATCCGGTTTTATCTCCATTTGACTTTGGCTTCTATTATACTTTCCAAACGTCTACAGTGCCTGGCATATGCTCAGTAAATGCTGGTCCAATGACTAAACCCTCATGCTGCTCTCATATACACATCCCTCTCCTTTCGCATTCCTATGGTACTTTTTTGTTCTCTTCATATTCCATTCTGCATATCTTTCTTAATATAATCTATTGTGTTTGTGAATCAGTTAAGCTCATATTTCAAACAGGCTTCACTCCAGCCCTCTTAGACTCCCTGAAAGATTTCTAACTTCATGTAATTTAAGCCACACTTCCCTTACTTCAGTCATGTGCCCCATCACATGCTAACGGAAGACAGCCCACCCGGACCCCACCCCCCGGAGGGCTCAGCCCACCGGGACCCCCCTGCAGGGCTAAAGAAAGAACTCTTCCCCACCCTGAGCATCAGATTATCTTCCACACCACAAAGCAAGGTCAACTGTAAAGGAATCATAATTTTTTAAAAAACTAAAGTCATAAAGGTATTAGAATAATAATTAGAAAAGAATAAATGATAAGAGCGTATGCCTGCAAAACCCCAGAGGAACAAACAATAATAGAAATCAGCTAAGCAGGATACAAAATTAACACATAAAAGCAACAGGTTTCGTGTACACAAACAATAAGCAGTTGTAAGAAACGATGAAGACAGAGAAAATTCCATTTATTAAGACAGAGAAGATTAAACACTTAGGAATAAATTTAACAAGAAATATGCAAAACTACATGAGGAAGGGAAGCAGATGTGGCTCAAGCGTTTGAGCTCCTGCCTACCACACGGGAGGTCCTGGGTTTGGTTCCTGGTGCTTCTTAAAGACGACAAGCTAGACAGCAAGCTGACACGACAGGCTGGTGCAGTAAGCTGGCTCAACAAGATGATGCAACAAGAGACACAAGGAGGAAAACATAATGAGAGACACAACAAAGCAGGGAATGGAGGTTGCTCAAGCGATTAGGTGTCTCCCTCCCACATGGGAGGTCCCAGGTTCGATTCCCAGTGCCTCCTAAAAAAGGAAGAAGAGCACACAACACACAAACACAGCAAGTACAAACAACGAGGGGATGGGGAGAAATAAATAAATAAAATAAAATAAAATCTAAAAAAAAAGACCTCTATGAGGAAAAATTTAAGACTCTTGAAAGATACTAAGAAAGACTTATAAATACAAAGATAGCCTATTCTTAAATTGGAGTAACTGAGCATTATAAAGATGCTGGGCTCCCTAAATTAATTTATTAATTAAATATAAGCACAATAAAAATACCAATGAGCTGTTTTATGGGATTAGACAAGTTGATTTTTTTTTTTTAAAGTGCATGTGGAAAAACAAATATGTAAAAACAGGTGTAAAAACACTGGGCATTGGGGAAACTGACAAAAGGATACTATCCTTAGCAAACATGAAAGTGCAATCTCAAGTTGTTATAATTAAAACAGTATGCTAATAGTGCATGGAGAGAGAAACAGGCCAGGAGAGTAATATAGAAACTCAAGAATTAGGCTCAAATACATAAGGAAATTAGGTATATGACAAAGGTGGTCTCTGCAATCACTCAAGTGAAGATAAACTTTCAAATAAATGGTGCTGGGGAAAGGTAAACCCGGATCCATATCTGATACCACACAAAAGGATAAACTCCTAACACATTAAAGGATCTAAAGGTAAAAATAAAACCATGCAAGTACCAGAGGAAAATATTAGTGAATTCTTCTTTAACTCTGGAATAGGAAAAGGTTTTCTAACCATGACTCAAACTCTGAAGGCAATAAAAGATCAATCCATTTGACTACACAATTTTTTTTTAATTGCAGGACATAACACACCATAAATAAAGTCAAAGGACAACTGAAAAACTGGGAGAAAATATTTGCAATGTATACAACAGACTAAGGCTAGTAAGACTAATACATAAGAATTACTAACATTTAAGGCAAAAAGAGACAAAATCCTGACAGAAAAATAGGAAAAACACAGAAAAACAGGAAAAATAGGAAGATTCACAAAAAAAAGAAATGTCTCTCAAACATATTAGAGGGAGCAGGTATAGCTCTGTGGTTGAGCACCTGCTTCCCATGTACAAGGTCCTGAGTACAATCCCCGGTAACTCCTAAAAACAATAAACACACACACACACACACACACACACACACACATATGTATGTATGTATGTATGTATGTATGTATGCATATATTAGAAAATTTTCAAACTCACTTATGATTAGAGAAACGCAAATTAAAACAACACTGAAATACCATTTCTCACATATCAGACTGGCAAAAACTTAAAAATATGGCAACAAATTCAGACTGCATGGGTTTTAGGGAAAAGGCACTCTCATATATTGCTAATGGAATGCAAATTGAAACAAGCCTTTCGGAGAGAAATCTGTCAGTACTAACACCATTATATATGCATCTGCCCGTAGACCCGTAAATCTTCCTCTAGAAATATACCCTAAAGATGCCCCACTAACATACATACGGACAAGGTGACTTGTTGCTGCATGGAATGTAATTGCAAAATACTGGGAACTCCATTCATGCCCAAGTGCAGGAAGCTAGTGAGACTGATTAACTGAATTTTTAATTGCATTATGCTTTAATTTCTATGGCCATATATGGCCACAGCTACCATGCTGAACAATGAAGCTCTAGATTTTAATTCCTAAAGAGCAAGAGCCAATAGAAGAGAAGCAGAAAATTAAAGCCAACAGTTTAAGGTATTAGTAAAGTTTCCAGCAGACATTCATTCCTAGGATATAAGTCCAGGACTCGCCAAGAAGCGGCCTAGCAAACATTCAATGCTTCCAGTTCAGATCTCTAAAACTACACCCTAGAAATAAGGGAAAACAGGAAATATGACAGTCTTTCTGAAATTTGAAACAGTTCAATCCCTGATTAAAGTAACTTTCACTTTCTCTAATAACCTGCCAAATCTAAATCCAAACCTGAATCTAAATCTAATCTAAATCTAAATCCAAACCCAATTCTAAATGCCAAAGCTAAATATTATTATGATCTTCTACAATTTTTCAAAAAAATATTCAGTCAAAAATTACAATAGCAAAAGATACAACCAAGAGAATAAGTACACAATAATACGGGCATATAAGAGAGCCAAATACTGAAGTTATCAGACACAGATTTTTAAACAACAGCGATACTATGGTCAAGAGCACACAAATGTTAAAACTGAAATGTACTATAAATGAAATTAAGACTGAAACAGATGAGTTGAAAAACAGACTAGACAGAGATGGAAAGAAGATTACTGATCAGGAAGAAAAGTCAACTGAAGATAACCAGTCTGAAAACCAGAGAACAACAACAAAATAGAAATAAACATGAGAAAAGAAATAAGGGACATGGAAAGGCAAGGATTTTCAATATGAGATTAGTTCAATCAGATATCCATAAGCGTATAAATGAAAACTACATCACATCATACACTAAATCACAGGATTCTGACTAAATGTGAAGGCAAAACAATAAAGCTGCTAGAACTGCACTGTTCAGTAAGACGGCCACTAGCTACAAGTAGCTGTTTAGCACTTCCTTAGCCCAAATTGAGATACGCTGTGAAAATAAAATATACACTGAATTTTGAAGACATGGTAATAAAAATAATTTTACATCAATTACATGTTAGTTGATACTGTTTTGGATATGATGGGTTAATAAAATATATTATTAAAATTAATTTTTACTTTTATTGGTATGGTTACTAGAAAATTAAGAATTACATACATGGCTCATATTCCCATTGGATAATATTGTTCTATAAGGTAGTATTGGGGAAAATTCATATGATCTTGGGATAGGAAAACAGTTCTTCAACAGGACACAAAAAAGTACTAAACCTAAGGGGGAAACAATCAATAAATGGGACTTAAAGTAAAAATAAAGAACGTCTTTTCATAGTACAAGTGGCAACGCAGAGTGGGAATTATATGCAAGACGTAAAATTGACAAAATGTTAATTTTCCACATTAGGGGACTGCAAAATAAAACCACAATGAGATGAACATACCAGAATGGGTAGAACAAAAAAGGCAATACAAATATTGGCAAGAATGTGGAATAACAAATATGCACATTCATTCCTGATGCAAACAACTTTGCGAAAATGGAATTATCTACCGTTACTGAGCACAAACGTACCCTAGGACACAAAAATTTCTTTCTTATTCAGAAGAAATGTATGTTTATATGCACCAAGAAACACGCAAAGGAAGATTAACTGTGCCATTATTTATAGCAGCCAAAAACTGGAAACAATCCACATGATTGATCAACAGTAGAATGGACAAATAAACTGTAGTAAAGCAATAAAACTCAGTAATGAAAATGAGGGAACCATAGTTAAACACAACAATATAAATGAGGGGCCGGCTGTAGGCCAATTGGTAGGGTGCCGGTTTGCCACATGGGAGGCCCCGGGTTCGGTCCCCGGGGCCTCCTCGAGCGGGCAAGCCGCCGCGGGCAGGGCAGGCCCCCACGAGCGGTGACTGGGCCGGTCCCCGCAGCAGGGGGAGACAAGCAGACACAGAAGAACACAAAAATGAACACAGTGAGAACAAGCAGAAAGGGGAGGATATGTAATAAATAAAAAATAAATCTTTAAAAAAAAAAACAATATAAATGAATCTTACAAAAGCAATGTAGAATGAAGCAATCTAAACAACAAGAAATCACACTGTATACATTTAAATAATGTTCAAAAAGAGAAAACTAATTTCATGCTGAAGGTCAGGTTTGGAGAGAAGGCGGAGGCTGAGTGGCCCCCCACGCTGGGGAGCTGGAGGCGCAGGAGGTCGTGGCGTAAAGGTTTTGACTCTAGACTGCCTAGACCTCCACCCTGGCTCCACCACAAATGCGCAGGTAACAGGGAGACGGCTAATTAACCCTCCATGACCTTCTCTTCAACATGAAACAGGAATACTCATAGCTACATCTTGAAAGTTGTAAAAATTAAACGAGTTCATATATGTAAACTTAGCACACCAAAAAAAGGAAATACGTGCAAGTCACCATTAGCTATTAAGTTGAGAGTTAATTTTCCTTGACATTTAAAAAATATATTCCATTGTCTTCAGGGATCTATCGTTGCTGTTGAAGTCACTTTCAGTTACTGGTTTTTGATTTCAGTAGAATTTGTTTACTCCTCAGCTACTTTTAAGATCATTTCTTTCACTTTGCTGTCCTTAAATTTTATATAGCATATCTAAATATAGGTTGTATTTCTTTTATGGTCCTTAGGGTCTAAATCTATTTCATGCCTTTCATTAATTTTGGAGAATTCCCAGCCACTACCACATTGAATACTGCCTATTCCTTACTCTCCTTAGTCTTTCCCCTGAAAATTCCTATTCATCTTACACCTGGACTCCTCTGCCAAGCCTCCGTGTCTCTTTAACATTCATGTTTTTTCATTTCTTCATCTTTACATGCTGTATTCCTGGGAATGACTCTCCAATCTAAATTGTTTTCTTAAACTGCATCTAATTTTTAAAAATTTATCCATTACACTTTTTGTTACAACAATTTGAATTCTAGAAGTTCTAAAGGATCAAACCTTACTTTTCTGTTTCTCATTCTTCCCTAATGTGTTAAGTCTTTAAAGTAGTCATTGCATAATCTTTAACTGATGGCCTATTATCAGAGTGGGAGGGAAGATGCCCCACTGTAGGACTTAAAGCAGGTAACTCTGCCCCAGGCCACTGTCCCTTAACCATTTCTTACACTTGCGCAGCTTTAGTTGTCCGCAAGCTGCTTCCGCCCATGGGGGCAAGTTCTGGGAGGGCCAGTTTCCTGTTCAGCTGTTGAGGCTGCCACCTGGGCACGCAGGCTGCCACCGTGGGAGCACAGGCCGGCCACACCGGCACGGGCCGGGCCGGGGGCTTCTTCACCCGGCCCTCACACCGTCGCTGCAAGCCCTGCATTCTGAATTCTGAAGAAGACGGCTCTGCCAGGTCTTGCTGGCAGTTAAAGGTTCTGAGGAAGCAGCGCCCCGGAGCACGCCTGCCGCCATCCTGGATGACGCTCCCCACTCGTCTCCTGGCTCCTCTCCATGGTACACTCCCTTTGTGTTCTGTGATATCGGGTTGTAAGGCCATCTGCAGCAGGTTCTCACCTGTGAGAGCTCTGTACAAGCTGAACGAGGTTTTGTTTTTGCTACTACCGAGCAAACTAGAAAACACCAGCCCACATCCAATTTTATGACAGATCCTATGTTATATAAATTCACACCACAAATTCACGTCAGGCAAGCCTGCCGTTATAAATGCACAGAAAAGAACCCCACACACACACGCATCTCTAATCCAAGTACTCTTCAGTACAGACATGCTTTTTTCTTATCTCCATGTGACAACGCATGTTTTTTTCTCTTTTCTATACTTTTATTAAAGATATAACCAATAAAGGGCCCTGGCATTAGGCAGAAGTCTCGCTAATAACTCACCACTTCAATGACCGCATCTTCTGTCTCAAAATGGGTGATAAAGCCCATGCCCCTAGAGTTTCAAGACGGCAAAGCTCTCTACCTCCAGCCCAACGCGCCCTGACCACAGAGTCTTTCTCTGACTTCCATAGCCCTCTTCATTTTGGTCCTATATGAATTCCGCTTACTTTCTTATTAGCTCAGCTATATACACACGACACACACAAAACAGTTTATTTTAAAATAATAACTTAGGGAGCTTTTCTAGATAATTTATAGCAGGAGAGTTTTCAAATTATCTAGTCAACCTTATTACCACAAACAGAAATTCGGTTTTCGTCTTTGTTCTTCTGGGCTTTCTAAATATTCTACCATAAGTATTACACTAGGAAAGGTTATTTTAAACTAAAATTGCTCACTGAATAATGTAATCAGAAAAGAAACTGAAAAGTTGGTACTTAATAAAGCTATGATACAACATGAATTCCAATTTGCTAAAAGAAAAAATCTATATTTAAAGCAGTTGTTGCTAACCAAGACTTTGCCTCAGACAGGGACAACTTGTCAAATATGTAGTCCAGGGTCCGACTCCCTGGAGTTCTGGTCCATTCTATCTGGAATGGATGTAGAAAACTATTTTCAAAAAGACATCCACATGGTTGGTGCAAAGCTCATTCCAGAATCACTAGTTTAGAGAACAGAGAAGAACATGAGAAGGCAGAAAATTTACTCCCAAGTCATCTTATCTAGGACATGCCCAAGTTTCGTTTTTCAAAGGGGGACTCAAACAAAGAAAATGGCTTACAATCAGAGATGAATGCTTGAAAAAGAGGAGAAGAGCTTGAGGTCCATGAGACGGTTAGAAGGCAGATTTGGCCGCGAACTCCAGTTAAAGCACAAGGGCAGGTCTCCAGGTCCTCTGCCTTATCACTGTGACTCTGGTCAACTACACGGCTGTTCCCAATTGTTCAGCCCCCTCGTCCTCGGAGAGGAAGCCTCTTCCCTCCTCCATTAGCATCACGTTTGGCCAGGGGACTTTTTCTGGCCACTGAATTGTGAGAACAAGTAACTTGTGGCATTTCTGAACTACATTTTTAATAACCACTGTGGTTTTCCTTTTTTCTTTTTCCTGTACAACAAGATAGAAAAGGGGACCGCGCTTTCAGTCTGAGTGCTGGAATGAACAAGAGGTGGAAGAAAGCAGAATTCCACCCACAACTGACACATATAGTTGTGAGAAATGGGTGTTTGCTGTTGTCCGCTCCCAAGATTTAAAGGTCATTTGCTAACACAGCATAACTTAGCCTAAATTGTCTAATACATAATCATTTCCCGTTATATTGCTAAAAATACAATGCTCCCAGCAGAATCCTACAAAGTAAAGCAAACAAATGTAATCAAATGATCTGAAGCATCATAATGAAACCCAATTTAAATAAGTCCTTCATTCATTCATTCATTCATTCATTCACCACCCTGCTAAAATTTACTGAGCATTTGCTCTCTACAAGGCAACGTGGTAGTCCTGGTACTATAGACAGGACTGAGATGGAAAGACATATAAATGAAACAAGTCAGGAGCTAATGGTGTAGAGGGAAAGACAAAGATAGGACTGAATAATGACAACACAGTGCAATAAGGGCTATAATCGAAGTGAGTATAAAGCCCCCTCACAGCACAGATTAGCTGTGAAAGGCTTCAGAGTGGAGGGAATCTTGAAGGAGAGGCTCTTGAAAGACGGGCAGGCATTTACTAAGTGAAGGAAAGGAGGAATGGGCATCCTCCCAAAGGAAACCACCCACAGAAAGGCACGGCACCGTGAAAGAACCTGCCGTGGCGAAGGGAGAAGATCAGCGTGCATGGACCAGTGCCGGGAAACGAGGCTGACGTGGCAGGCTGGAAGGAGCCAGCAAAGAGCCTCCCCAGGCCCTGCACAGAGCCATGTTTACCCTGCAGGCAACGGAAAGCCACCGGAGACTGTCCGCAGACGAAGACACATTCAAACCTGGGCTGCAGGAAACACAGGGGTGGACAGCAACAACACAGTTCTCTGCTTTGATGTTCAATATTTCAGTAAAGGCAAATGGCTACATGTTTTATTCAAAAGGCACATGCTAAATTTCCAAGTAAAACCAACAAAGAGCTGACTATATGCAAAAGATTTATAAGACTCTGTGTGGAAGAAGTATCACAAACAAGATTACCAGAAAGAATTTAAAGTTATTTCTTTCTAACTCATAAAACATTCATATTTAATCCATCCTGCTTCTCCCAAAGTATTCTGCTGTCATAAGCAACCGACCCTCTGCTCACAGTAAACAACTCCAAATTTAAAATCTGAATTCTAAGTGCAAATTGCTGATGAGACTATGGAAAATTTTAACAGCCAATGAAGAGATATAATTCTAACAGACAATCCTTTCCCAAAAAGAGTGAAAAGGTTAACTGAGCAATCTTTCCTTTATATCTTGAATATAAAGGCCGTATATCTTACTGGACTTCAGATTACTAACAAAACTAGTACAAGGAAGTAGACCCAAATAGAATTTAGAATGAAAGGAGACTTGACAAGGCTTCTGCTTCTACCTCAATCCACAGCTTGGACTATCACAGAAAATCAGTGCTTCAAGTGCATTCTCCAACCTGCCTGGGACCTCTCCAATAAGAAGTCAATAAATCTTGAGACAGCCCATTAGATTTGTGGCTAAATTAAGACGTTATTTACTTTGCAAAAATATGCTGCACTTAACACAATGACTTTGCCACCAGAGAAATGAACATACATCTGAGCCTTTTAGAAATATAGAGCTATAAATATAATAGTCTTAAGCAACTATGAGTTATTAAAAATAATTCAAAGATCTCCCTATGAGAACCTAAAGATATTCATAAATATTGTGACAGTCTCAAGCACAAAAATCTTCTCCTATTGGTTGTAGAGAACAGCAAAATGACTAAGGATACAAGCTGTGGAATTAGAAGACAGACAATTGCATTCAGGTTTCTCTATTTACTGTGAGACTGTGGGCAATTACTTAACCACTCTATATCACGAATTTCCTTTCCTATAATGTTAAGGTAATAAAAATATCCACCTCATAGGATTATTTCAAGGAGTAAATGATTTAACACTTTTCAAGTGCCTGCCTATAGTAAGAATTCAATACTTATTATATTATAAAAATTAACAAAATATAATTCTGTAGGGAAGAAAGTACAGGGGTTTTAAAGAACTTTGAGTTTCTACTTACATCTGGTTTAGAATGCTGAAACACCTTCAGTGGAAATTTTAAGTCTCCTTTAGCTAAAGTAACTAAATATTCTTTTAATAGCTCATTTGCCGCACCAGGAAG
>PVKH010004970.1:0-22666 GCA_004027955.1 Chaetophractus vellerosus
CTTCCTTCTCCTCTTGCTTCTTATCTCTGTTCAGTGAAATTGCTCCCCTATTATGTCTAAACGGAATTCCTTTGATAGGGTTATCTATTCCCTTACTGCTACTCAATCTATTTATGTAATTTACAAAATTGAAGATTTAAATGCAGCAGAATTCTTATTGAAGAAAAAAATCAAAGTCTTAATTTTACAAATTGCCATGTTCATTAAGCCCCTTCTTGGCTGATTTGTGAATTTGGCAAAGTTTGTTTCTGACACTTTTCCTCTCTTCATTCATCTTTGTATTCCCTTTCAACCAGGGGTTCTTAACAAGTGGTCCTTGAGCTTGAATTGAAATTCAAAAAAAAAACCCACATTATTCTTGTGGGGACATGTTGGTGCAGGTGTGGTATGTTTATTAAATAATACACAGTATAGTATAGACTTAGTAAGGAGTCCATGGTTTTCACCTGACTGGCAAAGGGGTCTATAGAATGGTTAAGAACCCCTGCTTCAACCTTGGTCTCTCCAGTAAAACTGTTCTATTGCTGATTTCTAGTTTCCCAAGGGCTCACCCATCTTGCCTTCCCTACTGAGGAGAAAACTGCTCCCCAGCCTCTACGATCAATGCCTGCCAATTTTGTTTTGATTTGTTTTTGAAAATCCAACGGAACCACTGCATTCTTAACCAGTACTATTTGAGTCTGTTGAATACTCTCTCTCTCCTTATGTCAGTTTCATTTTTAATACATATTCAGACAACTTCCCCAATTAAAAAAAATCTCTAGTTTGGCATCTATTTAAACCACAGACCCACATAACAAACTACTATTAGTTATATCCACTTGGATATAGCACAGTCACTTCAAATACAACATATTCAAAATTGAGAATCGTTACTTCTCGTGCACCTCCTAGACAGTCTTGACTTTCCTATTTCAGGTGCCCACTCAGCAAGGCCATCATCTTTGACTCCTTCCTCTTCTCATATCCAATCTATTGTGTCTTATTGATTCTAAGATACAGTTTCCCCTCACACGTTACGTCTCTCAAATTGTCACGCTTCTAACAATAGGGTGGCATAGTTCGCCTGGTAGGTTTTTCTTTCCTAGAGTTACATAAAATGATTTAGCTTTCAATCAGTGGAGTTTTAGATCCATGAGATACAATTTTGTCACATCTAGCGGCTGGTACCACCTGCTTACCTTTGAAATGTGCCCACTTTCCTCCAACTCCTCTGCCACGCCCCAAAGTCACACTGCCACCAGCTCTCCCAAGGATTATTGTAAGAGTCTTACAACAGGCCCTCCTGCTTAATGTTGCTCACTAGCCACCACAGAGGCCTTCTCCACCAATCACCCACAATGAAGCCAAAATTGCCTCACTAACATGAATTTTTGATTTTGTATTTTGCAGGCTTAAAACATTGTAAGGAGTTTCTGTCGTTCACGGAATTAAAACCAAATGCCTTACCATTTGCCTGACCTACGTAACTCGCTGACTCATCAGTCAACTCTCCCCATCCCACTTTCTGATCCGTAGACCCAGTGAATTAGGCCCAGTACTTCAAACGTGCTTTCTATGTCCGCTCGGGGACTTCACACGCCATCATTCCGTCTCACTCTCCTTTCCCGAATAACAACTAGACATCTCCTTGCTTTCAGTTTATCCATTAACACCTCCAGGAGATTCTGCTGATCTTCCAAGTGTGAGTTAAACAGACACCTCTTCCACGGCATTTTATAATTTCCCAATCGGTGCTTTACTCTACTGGAATTGCCTACTTATTTGTTTGTGGAATAGGACACATTTTATATTTATTAGCATGATTTGTGTTTCCTCTGCTTCATTTCCCTTCTCTCAGTAAGAAACTAGCTCCTTTGCATATTCATTGCCTTGGGCATTTTGCAGGGCTAAAATAACTTATCTTGTATAAAACCTAAACTCACTGAAGAGATTAAGATAAAAATGACTGTAGGCCCTAAAGCAACGGGAAGGGAGAAGTTTGGAAATCAAGGAGATTCCCCTCTGTGCATGCTGCAAGAAGTGGGGACTTATTCTTTCTTCTCTGAAAGCTTCGGAGAATGGTGCCAAGGTTTCAGAGGCGTGGACTGGTGTATGAGGAAAGCTGAATTCTACACACAGGAACTCCCAGCCGCATGGAAAAGTCCAGGGCTCTAGGATGATAGATACAGAGGCATGGGAGTGGATGTGTCCCCCTCCCTCCCTCACTGTGTCCTTCCTTCCTTCCTTCCTTCCTTCCTCCTTCCCTCCTTCCTTCCTTCCTTCCTTCCTTCCTTCCTTCCTTCCTTCCTTCCTTCCTTCCTTCCTTCCTTCCTTCCTTCCTTCCTTCCTTTCGTTTTTCCTTCCTTCCTTCCTTTCTTTCTTTCCTTTTTTCTTTCAACATTCCTTCTGATCTCAAAGAATTTTATAATCCATAATCTCTGAGTTCAAAAATATTTTAAAGGCTTAAAAAGAAACCCCAAGGTATGCCCGGGGTTCCAGACATATTTCTCCCTGCCTGGATAAGGTCCCAGGACATTAATGGTAAATCTAGTGAATTTGAATCAGACCTATAGAATTTGAATCAGTTAATAGAATTAACTTCCTGGGTTTAATCATGGTACTAAGGTTTTATACTTTGTAAACAAAGGGGAAGCTGAGTAAAGGGCATGCAAGAACTCTGCTATTTTTAATTTCTTTGATAGATAAAGGGCATTTCAGTTTTCAATTAGATCCTGTGCCATTTTTATTTTCTTAATAATAGCTTTATTGAGATACAATCCACATGCCATAGAATTCACCCTTTTAACAAGACCAATTCAACCATCACCACTATCTAATTTCAGAACATTTTCATCACCCCAAAAAGAGATCCCATATCCATTATAATCACTCCCTTCTCTCTCCCTTTTTCCCACCTGTATGAATTTGCCTGTCTTGGACATTTCACATAAATGAAATTATACGATTTGTGGCCTTTAGTGACTGGCTTCTTTCACTTAGCCTAATGTTTACAAGGCTTATCAATGTAGCCTGTATCAGTGCTTCAGTCCTTCTTAAGGCTGAATAATATTCCAAGTAAGCATATACCACATTTTACAATCTCTTCATCATTTGATGGATTTGGGTTGTTTACATTTTTTGACCAATATGAATAATTTTGCTGCTATGAGCATTTATGTGCAAGTGTTGTGTGAGTATATGTGTGACAGTTTGAAGGTGAATGGACCCAAGAAAATTATGTTCTTAAAGCTAATCCATCCCTGTGGGTGTGGACTTTAACGGCCACAAAAGAAATGTAGACAGTAAACATTTTCTCATATTTAACTTCCAAATAATCATGTCAGTTTAAAACAACAATAAAAAAGTAAAAATAAAATGTATGTTACAGTACAAAAAAGGCCAAAGTAAGGATTAATACTTTTTTATTACATTACTAAGTATTTTGTAAAATAGGAACAATTTTTGCCCACATATTTCTCTCCTGTAGTATAGCACCAACATTTCAATTTCTGTATTTGATACTTCTGCAAATATGTCAGTGTCTTTTTCAAAACTAAATAAAAATATTTATGTTCAATAGACAGTATAGGCCATATTTCTCATTCTATCTTAGCTTCGTTGTTTGAAGAATATTTATTAATTTTGATTTTGAAAGTTTTTTCTACATGAAGCAACAGATATAAAAATAGTTAAGAAATAGTCTTTTTCTTTCCTTCATTATTATTGTTTAAGTACTATTGCTATTAAACCATGTCTAAATTTTCTTTCTCATGGCCAGTGCTTACAAAAAGAAGGTGATTTCTTGTTACCTTTCGGATCTGCATCATCTGAATCTTGTGTACATTCTTTTGATGTGCTATTTTGCATTTCTTCAGAACTTTTTAAACTATATGTGATTTCAAAGATGTTACATGTTACAAAGTCGATCCAACCGTACCCTTCCATTGCTTCAATTGCCTCCTTTGTTGCTATTAAAACATATTTTTTCTTGAGTGCCCCTGGGTCTGGTCAATGCCATTTCATTTTGGTACATATTTACAAAGTCCAGTTCTTCATGAGATGTGTTCAGAATAATTATGAGCTGGTTGCTCATATTATGGTAATAGCGCAAAACCCTGCTACTGCAGGACCAAAACCAAAAACCAAAAAACAAAAATCCCAATGATTTATTCAATAACTTTCATTTCAACAGTTTAAACTTTGATTATATATATTATGTGAATTCTAGTAAAATGAAAATGTCTGCAAAATGTACCACTTAACTAATAAATGGTATAGCTGATGTAATATTTATTTTCCTGATTTTTTTCCCTTAGTTTTAAAATGAACAATTTGCAATTAATTCAGAAGAAATTTTAATTTTAAAGATTGCAAAAGAAAAATGAATCAACAAGAGAGACATTAGCATAGGTCTTTATTTGAAAATGCAGGCATGAAAGGGCTTGAAAGGAATCTTCTAACATGGAGAAGGTGAGTTTGGCTGAGAGGGTCAGGCAAAGTCCAGCTGGTCAAAGTTGATTCTTGAAAGAGGGAGGAATTTTTCTTGCAGATTGGTAGCTAAGGTTTGGGCAATTTGGTTTTTAACCAAAGGTAGAGAGGGGCAGCTGTGGGGAAGAAGGAAATTGAGGGCCACAGTGGAAAATCATCAGACCTCCCACATCTTTCACAAGATTGAGACAGAGTATTGAGAATTAACAAATAACTACAGTCACTGAGATATTATATAGATGTTTTCTTACTTTTAGTACAGTATAGAATGATTCATTCACTGTAATCATGACCTTGATGTATGTTAACTTTAAAGTAGCTAGAGACAAGTATCTGAAACTTATTTCTTTGGTTCTAGTACTCTGCTTTATATATACTAATCTTGAACTCATAGCTAGGCCCTGTTTATATTCCCTTAGCTTACCAGGCATGAATATTTTGTCAATCTTTAACAGTCTCATTATGGCCCGCTTTGTTTAGCTTAGTCATGTTAATTAGGTGATTTTACAACTAGTTTAGCATTATCTTGTGTGGATTGAAAACTATTTACAACTTTATATATTACTACCCTAGTCAAACTTTGTTCAGTTTAGCATTATCTTGTGTGGATTGAGCTATTTACAACTTTATGTATTAGTTACCTGGACTTTGTCAGTTCCTAATGTACATTAAGTTAGTAACATGTAACCCGATGCTTACCCCAGCCAGCCTCTGGAGTTTGCACTTACACCACTTCCAATTAAACAACTCAATCAATATCCTTAGCATCCCAATATCACTATCTCCACCTTCCTTTGTTTGATTTTCATAAAAACCCAAAGTTTCTCCAATTTGGAGAGAAATGACCTGAGAATTTTCTCATATTCTTCTGCCTTGTGCAGTGCAATAAGGATTCTTTCTCTCTTTGAAACCCTGATGTCTCAAGATTAGTCTTTGAGTGCATCAGGCTGATTACCCAAGTGTTTTGTCCAGCAACAAGATATTTTCAAATTTTGCAAAATACTTCATGTTTGAACTAAAATTTGTAACTACCAAATAAAAATGAGCACAGCTGTGTGTCAGTTTGAATTTTGTGAATCCCAGAAAAAATCATGTTCTTGGACTAGTCCACTCCTGTGGGTGTGGGGCCCTTTGATTGCATTAAATTCAGTTAAGTGCCCTTTGATTAGATCACTTGATAAGATTACTTTAGGTCTTTTGATTGGACTACTCGGGGAAACATGAGCCAGCTTTGGTCTCTGCCCTTTTTCTGGTCTGATATAAATAAAGACACAGAGAGAAAGAAAATTGCTGTATTGATCCTGCCATGAGAGAGAGGACTGCAGGAAAACAGAAGCCCCAAGAGGCCAAGAAAGGCCCTGGAGTCTGGAACCAGCAGAGTACAGAGGCATTGAAAGAGGCCCCTGAGGGGCTGGGCCCATGGAGCAGCTCAAGATTGAGGAGACAAACCCTGACATATGCCTGATAGCCATGTGACAGGACACCAGGATCAACAGTAGCTGACTTTGGTAAGAAAGCATCTCTGATGGTACCTTGATTTGGACATTTCATGTCCTTGGAACAGTAAACTTTTACCCCAAATAAATCCATTTTATGAAAGCTAACACATTTCTGGTACTTTGCATCAGCAACCCTGTGTTAAACTAAGACACCTTGCATTGGCACTATTTCACTACTGTAAATTTTAAGAATGCACACCAAAAAATGTCCCAAAAGTTCCCATAAGATTACATAATTGAAGAAACTCAAAATTTTTTTGTATTTATAAACACTGTGCTATCATTATTTGTGTTGAATGTATAAGGATATGTAATACCAGAGGGGTTGGAGACAAAAGTGCATCTTAAATGAGCTTTAAGTATTTTGAAACTTTATAAACTTATTATGGAAAGTAATGCCTGCAGCTGAGTCTGTGCAAATGATTAGAACTTACCCAACAAAAGATTTTTTCAAAGAGGGGTATTTTTATCACTGACATCATTTAGAATCATGGTCCATGGCAATAAAAAAAAAGCAGACTAACGTTTAGTGAATTTCATCATTGTTTTCAAATCCACGACAGACAGTATATCCTCTTATTACCTGGGCCAGGAGTTGCTCACTCCCTCAGCCCACACTCCTGCCCCCTTTAGTGATTCCTCTTAACTGTAAAGACAGGACTTCATCCATTATATCATTATATCATTTTTACTTCTAATCCTATTGTTATTATACCTTCCTAAGGAATACCTACTACCATGAGTCAAAACACTACTGTCTGTCTTTATACTTCTCATCCTGTCTCATTTTTTTCACGTTTCAATCTTTTCCCTCTGCATTCTGAAAAAAATCTTACCTGTAATAACCCACTTTTCTTTCAAATTTTCTCCAGTGTTAATTCCCCCAGTGTATTCCCTTTATTCTTTCTTTACCTCATAAACCCTTTTTTAATTTTTTTGGCTTTTTGTTATCTTTTTATTTCAATCTTTTGTTGTAACATCTCAGATTTATCATATCCTGCTCACAAATTTCATTTTCTATGGAATTTTGCATGAACGTATATAATATTCTTCCATTTGTCTTGAATTTTTATTCCCACTAATACATTTTTTTACTGACTTATAAATGCTGGTGTCTCCTTTTATTTTTCAGATAATTTTCTGAAGCCACATGGCTATTTGATGTGGGTTCTATACAGGTTTGGTATTTTCCTCAAAGCAGAGTACCTGAGTCCACCATGGATTTTCAAAATGTATACCTCAACGGTCTTCGGGTTTTCCTCTCGGAATTTTCCATTACTAGCTTAGTGGTCCAGAGACCTGGGAGAAGAAATATTAATTCCAGAGTGTCAGTGCCCTTAGTAGGAATTTCGTCTTTGCCTAACCTCTCCTCTGTACCTGACAAATTTGTTCTGCCAGGGGACAGTTTTCTTTAGGAGTTATTAAGTCCAAAGCTGTGAAAGGGCAGAGATTTAATCCTACTTGCAATTGAATAAGTTAGCCTGCCACGGTTATATGCTGTATACACATTTATGTGGTATACACACACTGTCTACACTGACCCTTGGCTCAGAGAGACAGACCATTACAGCAAAAACAGCAGCCAGAATAGCATTTTGCATCAAATTCCCAAGTCCTAATCCTTACAGGGCAGGTGAGCAAGCCTGAAGTTAGGAGACGGAGTTTTCGTGGGGCAGTTGTGATATCGGCCTGCCCTCCCCTCTAGAGGGAGCTATTACTCATTAACCTGGAAGGTAGGCAAATCTCTGGATGAGATGGGGAAGGTACCTCAAGGTTTGTTACCCTGAAATATAATCAAATGCTTTCCGGAAGGGAAAGGAATAGGCTTATTTTGTTACACTGAGGCATCTCAGGGAAGGAGATGTCTAAATCTCCTCCAAGGAAAACACCAGTTCTAGCTACTAAGGTCGTTGCTGTTTAAACATGTCCTTTGCTCAGAAGGCCCTGAGTTCAGCAATGTGAGAAACCCGAGAATAGTTTCTCAACAGGAGCCCACCTGCACTTGAGGTTCAGAATGTGGCTTACTCTGGACCCCTTCCCAGCACCGGCACCTGCTGCAGTTTTCCTGGAGAAGCCTTGCCGTCCCGTTTTCTGCTTCTTGTACCTGTGTAAACCCTGAAGCCTCCCGAAGAGTTGTTTTTGAATTCTGATGACATGCTGCGGCTAAAGGCTTCCTGGAAAGATGTCTGCACCACCATCTCCTTTCACCTCCAAACTTTGCCCCTAAAACTAAATCAAGTAAGAATCTCCTGCTTCTCAGGGATTTACCTGCTTTGCATAAAATGGGGTTGGATATCTAACTTCGACTTGTGTGCCCTACCGATTTTTTTACTTGTGTCACATTTCTAGCAGGAATTCCTCTAAATGTAAGGCACAGGAGGGGTACCCTTCCCTGGCTCCAAAGTCATTGGGATTTGGGACAAGAAACGAGGGAATTTAGAGGCCCGTGCTCAGCTCATCACCTTAACAAGAATTCTTTTAAATACTGCTAAAGTTGTTTCTATGAGAAGAAAACTTTAAACCTTTTGTTAAAAGATACTATACATTTTTTTCTTATGCAGATTGGATTAAATTCAATAGTTTCTTTATTACTTGCCATGTGAAGGTAACAGAAGTTCTCTGATGATGCCAACATAAATTCTTATAATGTGTTCCTCTCTATTTGTAGGCCCAAATTTAAGAATAAATTAAGCAGAAAACATGTAATTCTATACGTTTAGAAACTTTTAAAACAACAACAATGAAAGGACACCACTGCCAGAGAGAAAGCTAAAGGGTTCCTAAAATTCAGGCCACTTTATACAGAGTAAATAAGTGGAAGTTTTAGGATAATGCTTATTTTTAAAGCATGAACTTTAGCCTTTGATTTATTTAATAGCACTGTATATTTGTTATGCAATAATAAATTCACAATAGAGATATCCACAAGAACATTTATGTATAAACTACAAGAATTTGTTATCATAGGAGACTGTAACCATATCATCACCATGTAAAGTAATTTCAAAATATAAGCATCCCAAATTCCATTAATGTATAATATGAATAGAAATTGTAACTGACAAACATTCGTATTTCTTTAGTAGTGATAATTAGAGATGTTATTGCTGTGTTATTGCTAAAGTAATGTGCTTATTTTAAGGGATTCAGTTTCTCGCAAAGCTCTCAATAATCTTACTGACTATTTTTATTTCTTCAAGATGTATTTACCCGCTAAATTGCATGTTTAAAAATTATTTTTCTACATAATCACAATCACAATAGCCTCAGAACAAAGCTGTATAAAATTCTATGAACTAATTGGCAATTAAATGCTAACACATTTACCATGGTGGTAACAAAGTGCATGGATATAACAAAAATGCATTATGCATGAATTTGGGAATTCCTGTGTAGGCTCATTGGAAAATAATTTGGCTCAATTCCTTTTTCCCTCACAAGCATAAAACTGCATATTTTAGCATTTGATAAGAATGCTTCACAAGTTAAATACTTTTTTACAAAAAAAATGTAAATGATAACAATGACTATTTGTATGAACTTGTTAATGAGACATTTTCATTAAATTCGATACATTTAGTGTGTTTTCTGTTACTTTAGTGTGTTTAGTGTCACTTTCTTTCCCAATAAGACAGAGATGAAAAGGAAAAGCCAATGTCTCTTTATATCTCTCTACAGAAAAAGGAGGCAGAAAGGGAACTAAACTCTATGCATGCCTAGAGGGTCCCAGGAGTTGCTCATGGAATTTGCCTGTGAGGTTTCATTTAATTTTTTGATGCTGTCTACATTTTTATATGCTCCTACAGATCAAGAAGCTGAGGCTTAAAGAGGCTACAATCAGTTCAGTCAATGTAGAACTTCGGGATTCCTCCTCCCCTCATATCCAAATACTTAAATTCTATCTATTTTTTACTTTCCAGATAAGTCATTAATCCCTATTGGCCTTCTCATCCCCATGTCTACTTCCCTCGTCAGGTTATTACAGTATTTCCTCTCCAGGACGCAATAGCTCCCTATTGGCTGTCCACCCTAACTCCCACCTTCACTCTAAACCAGTCACTAAAAATGTAGATGGACGACTCTATTTAAAACAGTATATGCCACTTCAATTCTCAGAACCCTTCCGGGATCAAGCCCAAGCCCCAAGCATGGCATAAAGTGTCCTCCTCGGCATGGCCCCTAAGAAGTTCTCTACCAATTATTCTCTTACACGTTACGCTTTTATAAAATGGAAATGTTAGTGGTTCCTATTAAATGCCACTTCATGCTTGTCCTTGGTATTCACTGCACACAACATCCTTCCTTCTATTTCCACACTTAGATAAATCTTACTCCTTCTTTTGATGATATCCTCTCGGGAAGATGCTGAACCTTTGCTAAGCTGTGTACAGATCTTCACATATTATCCTGCGAATAACTCTCTAGTCACACTTGCTGATAGCACTAAATTATTTATCTAAATCCTATATAAAATAAAACATCCATGCTATTCAGAAATTTACACTTAGGGATGTAGAAATAATTATTCATTGTTAACTGTGCTTTCATAAGTATATCATGTTCTTCAGTAGGATTCCATCTGGATTCAGTGAATCTAGGCCTCTGACCACGCAAGTATCCAAGAATAAAAATGTCAGTAACTCACACATTTAAGAAAACAGTCGTTCCTTTAGACAAAGAGAAATCCACGTTATTTAATTTTTATAATTGTGGTAAAATTGCACTGATTTTCTTAAAATATTGAAAATGTCATTGATTCTTCTAACATTTTTTCCCAAATTATGCTTTGTTAAAGTCTAATATAGAAAACTGATTTAAAAAAACCTGGGTCTTTGGTTAAATTTGTGATTAAGAGTCTAGTTCTCCTTGTATCATATGGCCTTCATGGAGAACTTTCAGGGAATTATAGGGTTCCCCGGAATGCTGTTTGAGAATCCCTGATTTAGTGCAGCTCTAACGGTTTTTCTTTAAATTATAATGAACTTTAAAAATATATTTTTTAACATTGCTCTTTATTTTTGTAACAGTTTGACAAACAAATAACATAAATCTAGCCTTAAAAAAAAATCATGTATATATCCATAGCCTGTATTGAACCATAGGTATTCCAAAATAACTACCATTATTTATGTATCGCCTTAGTAATTTGTTAATACAATTTATCAATACCCCAAACAATATTTAATAATTATTATAAAATATTTCACAAAGGTTTGGAGGTATACAATATATCTATGTTTCCTAATTTCTCACTCTCCATTTCACCTGGGCAACCTATATTTGTTTCTCAGACAATCAGGACTTCTTTATGGTGATTTGAATTTGCCTTTTTCCTTTTGGAACTCTACATTCTGATTATTTTCCTCTAGACATTGTCTGTACCTATTCAAAATGACATACTAGTCCAAATCTGAATATTTAATGAAGTTTACTCTGGCTTTTTCACCTCTTCTTATTTATCTATGCTACTCACTTGTCACTTCAAAATATAAGATTTTAAATTACTAGAAAATTTTCCTGTGTGCGTGACAAAATGTAACCCAGTTTTCAGGCACCTGGTTGTCCTTAGGTCCTCTAGCCTTAAAAAAAGATGATTTTTACTTTCATATTTAAATGAAAATGTCTTGATTCTTTGTCACCCATACAGTTGGAAACCTAGCATTCTTTCAATGACTCCAAGGAGTCTTAATTAGCATTATGTTTTCCCTGGTCCCATTTTATTCTAGTTTCCGGTTAATGCTGAAATTTCTGTCTCATAAGTGCTCACTTCTCATAGCTGTACTTCTTCTTCATCCTCCCCCCCTACGTGGAGGGGGCTAAGCGAGGTTATACTGTCCTTGATTTTCACAAAACCATGCTCACAAAGCAGTTCTCCATAGCAAATTGTATTGCTAACTATGAGTAAGCTTTCCCCATCCACTGTAAATTGAATGGCAAACTCCTCTGACAGTTCCTGCTAAACCGAATCTGCTTTTGTAAAGATTTCATTTTTGCCCTCTCAGGCTGACAATCCCAGCCCTCACACCTTTTCCTTCTCCGGCCCCTCCCTCTCTTCATTGATCAGGCCCCACACCTGTAGGCTGAAGCCTACAAGCAAGTCCCCTCATTTTCTATGTTTTTCATAAACACACAGAAAAGTTCACAGATGAGTTGATTGTGAATAATCATAAAATAAATACACCTGCATGACTTCCAGCTAGGTGAAGGCATAGAAAAATACCAGCCCCTGGAAACTCCTGCCTTGCCCATGTTCATATATAATTTTGAGCAGATGGTAAATGAAATCATCACTATGTATTCTATTGTACCTGAATTTCTTTGATTGAAAAAAATTTTTTGATGAGATTATTCCATGCTCTTGTATGAAGCTGTATTTCTTCCATTTTCATTGCTAAACAGAATTTGTCCATTATATGTTTGATGAGCATTTGGGTAGTTCCCACTTTGGAGCTATCAAGAATAACGGCGTACACATATCCGTGTCCATGTCTTTTGGGGCACATGGGCTTGCATTTCAGCTAGGTACATATCCTCAAATGGAATTCCTGGGTCCTACGGTACATTTGTATTCATATTTACTAGCTAAGGCAAAATAGTTTTCTAAAGAGGTTGTACCAATGTACTCCCACTGACAGTATATGGAATTCCCAGGTGCTCTGCATTTACTCCAACATTTTATATGTTTCCATCTTTCTCAATTTGTTTATTCTGGTGCACACATGGTATTTCTTTGTGGTTTTAATTTGGCTATGCCTGGTGACTAATAAGATGATCTTTTCATGTATTTATTGGTCATTTGGAGATCCTTTTCTGTGAAGTGCCTGTTTTTATTTCTTGCCCTGCCTCTATTTTTTTCTTATTGATTTGTGAAATTATTTAATATATTCTGAACATCACCCCTTTGAGACTTATATATGTTGCAAACACCTTATTAATGTGCCATTCTTTTAAAAATTTATTGAAGTAGCATATACATATCGAAAAATATATACATCATTTTTATAAAGCTATACAACTTGCTGATTTTTTCTGTGGGACACAACCATAAAACCCACACACAGATTAAGGAACACAGTATAACCCGAGCCCCAGAATCCCTTCTCATGTCTCCCCCACAGGTAACCACTAGTTTGACTTCTAACAGCACAGGTCACCTTTATTCTTTTCTGTTCTTTATGTAAAAGGTATCTACTCAAAATTACATATTTCCGTCTGAGCTGGTAAGACGTATTAATGTTATTGACTGTAGCAATAGATTGTTTATTATCATCAATGCATAGTATTCAATTGTGTGATTATTCTAGAAGTCATTTATCCATAAAACCATTGGTGGTCATTTGGGGAGTTCCCAGGACTTTTCTTCTTGCAGACAATCCTGCGATGACCGTTCAAGCACAAATATTTGGTGACTATAGGTAGACAGTACTTTTAACTCTTGTAACGGGTTCATTTGATGAAGACGACCTGTACTCGTTTGCTCTCTCAGCAACAGCCTGTGAGGTTTCTGGGCATATTCACCAACATTTGGCTTCTCAGAATTTTTTTCAGTCATTCTCTTGGGTAGGTGGCAGTATCTAATTTCGGTCATACTTTGCATATCTCTTATGACTAATGCAGTTGACAACATGCCTTATGTCTATAGACCATTTTGATATCTTCTTTGTGAAATATTTTTTCATGTGGCTTGCCGATTTCTCATTGGGTTATCTGTTCTATTTACTTGTAAAAGTTCTTCATATACTTTGGGTGTATTTTATTTTAAAATCAGATATATTCTTTGTCATTGTTTTCTTCAACTCTGTGGTTCACGTTCTTATTGGTGACTTTAGTTGAACAGATTTCTTAATATAATATAGTCCAATTTATCATGTTTTTCTTTTACACTTATTGCCCTTTTTGTTCTGTGTAAGAAATCTTTGCTTCCTCTAAGGTCACAAAGAGGCTTTTTTAATAGAAGATGTATCGTGCCACAGTGCATCCACAGCTCTGCAATCCACCTTGAAAGACTCTTCTACACTCTTTGAGGTAGCGGCATCCATTTGCCCCAAATCCCAAAAGCGTTTACTGAAAGGACAATCCTTTCCCAAATGCACTGCACAGACACCGTTGTTAGGTGGCCATGGTTGTGTGGCTGTGTTTCTGAGCATTCTGTTCTCCTCCATTCATCAGGGCACCTATTCTTAAAGCAATACTCCTACCATCTTAGTCTTAAAAGCTTAACATTGGATCATGATAAGTGGTGGGTAGGCCCTCTACCTCTTTTCCTCCTCAAGATTGCCTGGACTACTCTTAGTCCTTTGCACATCTGTATGAATTAGTGTATAAACTTACTGAAACACTTCCATTCAGATTTTGTTTGCAATGATTTCAAATCTATAGACGATTTTGCTGAGAACTGACATATTGAGGCTTCCAACCCATCAGTGTGTGTTCCTCCATTTATCGAGTCCTGTTGAATTTCTCCGTATGATGCGTTGTCGTTTTCACTGTAGTAGATTAATTCCCGGCTATTTGAAAATTTTGGTGTATTTCTAAATTTTCATTTTATTTGTAGCTGGCATAAGAAAATTACATTAATTTTATATATTGACTTGATATCCAGTGACATTGCTGAATTCACTAGTAGGAGCTTTTAGATTTTAAATAACATCTGTGAATAATGACAGTTTTACTTCTTCCATTCTAATCATTATAAATTGTAATTCTTTTCCTTGTTTTACTGAGATCATTAGCATCTCTGCCCATAATAAGGAAATTATGAAAGTGGGCCGCCAGGTTCATTCCCCATCTCAGAGGAAAGCTATCAACATTTTGTATTTGTATTTGCTGGTTTCTGTGTAGAAACTTTTTATCAAAATAAGGAAGTTCTTTTCTATGCCTAGTTTGCTAAGAGTGTTTATCATGAATGAATATTAAGCTGTCAAAGGCTTCTTTTGTATCTATCAAGAGGATAATATTATTTTCCATTCTTAGTTTGTTAATTTGGAAAATAAAAATGATTGTTTTTACAGAAATAAACCCAACTTGATCATGATATATAATCCTTTCTTTTATGTATTACTGGAAGCTTTTCCTAATCTTTTGTAAAGGAGTTTTAAAATCAATGTTCTGGAGGGAAATTAGTCTGATATTTTCTTTCTTTGTAAGTTTTTTTTCAGTTTTGGTATCAATGCTGTGCTGGCCTCATGAAACAAGGTGTGCTGTGTCCTCTCTTTTCATTTTCTCTGAAAGAATTTGTATAAAATTTGTTAAACATCTTTCATAATCATTTGGAAAAATTCGCTGGCTAAGCTATCTGGGCCTGGGACATTCCCCTGCACCCAGGACCTCCCATGTGGGAGGTGGGTGCCCAACTGCCCGAGCCACACCTGCTCCCTGACATTTTAAAATTGTGGATTCATTTTCTTTAATAGCTATCGGACTATTCACAACTTTAATTTCTTCTTGTGTTAGTGTTGCACTTTGAGTCTTTTGTGGACCCCAGAATATCCTGTTCTTAAAGCTAATCCATTCCTGTGCATGTGAGCCTATTGTAGATGGGACCTTTTGATTAGATGCAGTTAAGGGATCTTCCTTTTGATTAGATCACTTCAGTAGGGCATGACCAAGAGTGAGTCTTAATCCTCTTAATGGAGTCCTTTATAAACAGTGGAAAAAGAGCTGCAGATACAGAAAGAATTTTTTGTGTTGTTCAAATTTGCTATTTTCCCCTTGCTTCTTATATTAGTTACTGACCTGAAAATGTTAAATTTTTCATTGTTTAATATTTGGTTTGACTATTTAACCTTTTAATTCTGTCAATTTTTGCATTATATATTTTGAAACAACAATATTATGTGCATAGGAATTTAGAATTGTTTTATTTCCATGTGAATTTTTTTATTGTAAAATGTCTTTTAAAACATCTAATAGCAATTTTTGCTTTAATATCGACTTTGATATTAATATAGCTGACCCTTGATTTCAGACTTCTAGTCTCCAAAACTGTGAGAGAATGACTTTCTGTATTTTAAGCCAAGTTTGTGGTAAGTTGTTATGGTGGTCCTTGGAAATATTATAATGCTTAAGTATAATTTTTTGTATGTGTGTTTTACCTAGTTAGGGTTTGTAGTGTTTCTTGAAATTGTGACTTAATGGCTGACTTTGTCAGATTTTGAACAGTCTCAGCCACTTTCTTCAAATAATATTTCTCATCCATTATCTCTTTCTTCTCATTCTAGGTCTCCAATTGCATCTATGTTAGACATTTTCGCCATATCCCATATGATTCTTAAACACTTCTTGCAGGTTGCATCATTTCTGTTATCTGTATTTCACTCTGGACATTTTAATCTTATCTATCCTCCAGTTTGAAAGTACTTTCTTCAGTTATGTCAAATCTTCCATTGAGTTTTTAATTTCGATTTTCACACTTTTCCATTTACAATTTACTCTTGATTCCTTTTTATAGCTTCAAATACTGTCAAAATTCTCAATCTTATATTTTTATTCCTTGAGCATATTAAGTAAAGTCATTTGAAAACCTGAGTGAGTCTCCTTTTCCTGGATCTTCTGTGGGTATGTTTATATATCCTGTTATTTCTGATTTTCATTAACATGACCTTATTTTCTCATATGCCTGGTAATATTGGCTTGAATGCTGGATGTAGTATAGAAAACAATTAGCGATAATTTAAGGTTCTCGATGATGTTATCTTCTGGTTGGCTGTTACTCCAGTGACACTTAAGCCCCAAATAATCTTAATCCAATTAGAAATTCAGGTGATTCAAAACTGGATTTCAGTCTTTCACATGTGTAACTTGTCGGGTTTTTCAAGCCCACTCCTTATTGGTGGTGCTGAAATCCATCTTTTCTCCTTGCAGTTCCATGATTCTTGAAATCTATGGTTATTTTCTCAGTCTCTTAGCACCTGCTCTGGATCCAGCAGAAACGTGTAAATGCTGGACTCAATCCTCTGGGTTATCTTCTCTCCTGCCTGGTGTGTGCAGATATAGGCTATTATAGTTTGTCCTGATGTTCTAGTTTCATTCTATAGGAAGGTTGGTCTAAACCACCTGTTCTGCCAATGTTTGAGATGGAACCTGTGGCAGATTCCGTTATGTACCCCAGACTGAAACATGTTCTTACTCTATTCCGGTGGGTGTGAACTCGCTGTAGACAGGAACTTTTGAAGAGGTTAGTTTTAGTTAAGGCGTGACCAACTGAATCAGGATGGATTTTAATCCTATTTCTGGAGGCCATACAGAAATGTGCCACGGGAAAGAACCTGAGCTGCAAGTCCAGAACCGAGAACAGAAAGGAGAGGTGTTTTAGTTTGCTAAAGCTGTGGGGCGAAATACACCGGAAATGGGCTGGCTTTTATAATGGAAATTTACTAGGCTAAAAGCTTACAGTGATGAGGCTGTTAAAAGTCCAAATCAAGGCATCATCAGAGATGCTGGCTCATGAAGGTTGGCTGCAGGCCAACCTTGACTCCTTCCACCTGGCAAGACCCAATGGCAGCTCTCCAGTCTGGGCGTCTATTCTAGGCTGCCTCTCCAGGCGTGCTTTCCCCTTGAGCCCAGCTGTGGGTTATCAGGCAATGGCCCGTCTCTGCCCTCCGCCCTGAGCCTCGTCTCCTCCAGCCTCCCAGGGGCGCCTTTCCGTGCCTCTGTGCTCCGCTGCTCCAGGCGCAGGCCTCCAGGACCCCTCTCTCAGCCTCTTGGGGTGTCTCTGCTTTCAGGCCTCTGTTTATAAAGGACCCCAGCAAGGCCAAGACCACTCTGCCTCACGCCTCACCGAAGCAGAGCCACTAAAGGCCCAGCCGAACCCAAGCCAACCAAACGGCCCCACAGCCACAGGGATGGGTTAGCTCCAAGAATATGGAATCCACAGAAACTTCAAACTCTCACAAGAGGGTTTTGCCTTGTGCATTGCCGTATAATGGGAAAACTGAGGAGCCCCAGGACCCCCGGCAGTTAGCCCCAGAACGCACAGCCTTGCTGACTCCTCGGTGTGGACCTCGCCTAGCTTCAAAACCGTGAGCAAATCCATTCCCGTCGTTCAGCCACTCCCCGGTGTGGCATTTGTCACAGCAGCCTGGAAATGGAGACACTCCTCCCCTCTCATTTTCATAGGAAGCAGTTTTCATCTCTATCTCCTACTTGGCTACACTTTTCTCTTTCCTTTGCCAAAATATCATTAATGCATGCTACAGAAAAAAAGGCCAACCATTTCCGATTTTACTCTTTGGCAGCACTAAGACTGCGAATTCAGGTTTTTCTGTCTTCATTCCACCCATGTCCCTGTACGTAGAAAGAAGAAGTATAGAGCCTTATTTTTTTCCCATTGATATGAATTATCACCAGCTCATTAGTCAGAAAGAACGACTGTTGATTGTTGCTGTTGCTAATAGAATGATAGTTTCTTCTTTTCTCTCCTAGATTAATAAATTTAACACAAGTGCAGGGGTTGTGTCTCAATGCTTTATTTTATGTATTAGCCATACAATAAATAGTTGTTGAAAGAATGAATAACTGAAATAATGAAAACTGAGCCAGTGCTACCTGCTGAGGGCACCACTGAAATCGCATTCACAAGGAGTTGGGGGCTACTTAATTGTTTTTGAAATGTTACCCATGTAGAGCAAACACTTTCCTTTTTATTGTGAGATCAAAGAGAAATCAGGAAGAGATTAGATAATCTAATAAGTAGAAAATATGATATGTCACATGTGCTGTGTTGGATCATATGCATGATAAGTTATTTAAAGGACAGACTTACTCTTCTTAGGCTCAAATGAAACATTATAGTCATTTTCTAATTAAGTATTCACTCATTTACTTGCTTATTATTTATTTACTTATTATCATATCCTCAGTTTATAAGGCTTCCTGAAAAAGAAGGAAAGACCATTTTCCTAAAGTTTTAGATAGATAATACCTAACTTTATATAAAGTTATACAAACTTTGTTGAAAACATTCTTGTTGTGTACACTTCAACAAGTAGAAATAACTAAAATCCACTAAACTAATGAAAATAATATATGTGAAAGTACATGGAAAGAACAAATCTGAGACATTAGTCTGAGCAGAATTTACTTTGCTATTGTGCTACATATAGGTTGCTAGGCACACTCTAAGGCAATCAAATAAAAGAAAATTATTTCAAACCTACTCACAATTCAATTCATTTGTTATTTTAAAGTCTTCAAATCAGAATTTGGATGCATTGACAGGCTTGGGGGTAAAATTACTGTGTTCTATCATTTCTTAGAGAACAGAAGGAAATTCTAAAACATGACAGCATTCAGTTAAATGACATAGTACCCCACTTAAGCTTAGACTTGGATATGTTAAATCAGTTATTAAAGCTTGATTTATGATAAGTATGCCTCCCCACACACTTGAATTAACTTATATTGTGTTTCAGCTTCCTTTATACTGTGATATGCAAGTTGAAGTTTATTAAGGTGAAAAAAGAAATGCAAGGATAGAAAAGCAATGTATAAAGTCCATGTAGCACGGTGTGGAGGAAAGATGAGCTGAGATTTTCTCCAGAATTATCCTGACTTAGATGTGTTACCTGAAGGAAACACCAAGTCTTTGGGTATCAGCTACCCCAAATTAAAATGAGAGCTAACTGAGATTATTTTAATGCCTTCCCAGTATTACTATGGTAATATTCAATTCTATTATCCTCAGTAAAATCCATCCCCCAAATATAAATGTCATCTACTCAAAATTTCAAAAATGATTCCTTTATTCTTAGCTCTACAATGATGCATTTTCTACAAAATTTTACAAAAAGAAAAAAAAAGAGAAAACACTTCAACTGTTGATTCTGTTTACTTTGAATAAGGAAAACAAGTAGATGAAATGAAAATCTTGTTCTAAAACCTTTGTCCATATTCATTTAACCTGGTTTATTTTTTAAAATCACATTCATGATAGCATTTTCAGATATTCTCATTTATTCCCATAAAATAATATTTGAGTTAATTACAGCTTTGTGGAGTTTCACCATATGGAGACTAGAACAGTAGCATGGAATATGTAAGTAGTAACTTATTCACGCATCTATTTATTTGACTTTAAAAGCACAAACTATTAATCATTTATAGTCAAATTACTTTCTTGTCTTTATGGACCATGTAATTTTCACAGCCTCATTTCTTAAACATCTACCAACTGATAGAAGATAAAAATAATCTGGAAGCTTATTAAGGTACCAAATGATGCCAGTTTAGAAAATTTTCTTAGTTCCATAGGAAATTATTTTATACATATACACATATATAGTTTAGGTTATATATACATACGTTAAAAGTAAGCTTTATAGGGGGCCAAATTGCTGAAAATGTATGTGAAGATCTGTTTAAGACCTTTTATGGCAAAATATTTAGAGAACTTTTGTATTTATATCTGTGGAGATAGCAGCATAAGTTGTTAAGAATGTTGCAGGAAACTTTCAGTTCTTCCTTTGGTGATGAAATTTTGTCGTCCCACTTTCGAGTGACTATAAAGTACTTGGGAACATATTCACTGACTTTGCCTCATCTCGAAAAGCAGGCAAATGCAGTGTATGGTTTGTTTTCAAATTGGTTCAGCCTGTGAACCTGTCCTTCGAAAGAAATCCCACGTAAAGAATATCTAACATGCAGTGAAGGGTGGAAGTGCCGGTTGGCAGCCCTGATCAAGCAGAGCCCTCCAGGCTGTGCGGAGAAGCCAGTTTGGAGCCACTGGTGTAGTGGAGACCGTGCTTTAGGATCAGGCAGACGTAGTAGTTCAGAGACAGATTTGCCGCTTTCTGGCAGTCAGTGTGAACTTCAGCCCATTACTTAATTCCTCTGACCTTTAATTTCTTTGTCATGGGTGTCCCCAAAAAGGGCTGCCAACAATACCCTCAGACATTTCACCCATATGCTCCTCATCCTATCAAGAGGGAGTCTTTCTCCTCCCTCTAAATCTGGTGCAAATTTGTGGCTTGTGATGAACAGAATGTGGTGAAGAAATGCTGTGCCAATTCCAGCAGCTTCTGCGCCTCGCCCAGAGCCCTGAGCTGCTGTGTAAGGAATCCAGCCACCCTGATGGAGACAGGAGTCCACCCTGCCCACCTGTGCTCCCTTGTTACCGCTACCCTGCCACAAATCTCAGCCGCAGGACAGCAAATCACCGCATTTGAGTGTCGTGGTCATTGAAAGGTTTAATAAATAGTACCCCTTTTTATCGCCTGGGCTCTGAACCACTTGAGAGTGAAACAAAGGAGTAAGTAGAAGGAGTGGTATCAGGATATCCCCTTAATTACTGATTGGGGCTTGCTGGAGGCTTTAACTTGGGATAGAGCCAAAGGGACTTTCAAACAATGGCTCCAGATTTGTACGATTTCCCCAGGTGTAGTCCCAGGTGTTGCTGACCTAGAGCGCCTCTCTCTGCTGGGAAGGACTGCTGACAAAACAGCTGAGAACTAGAGCTGGGATTGAGGACGTAGAGTGGCCCAGGGAGGTCTAGAACGACACTCATAGATCTCTGCCCAGTGAGAACATCGACTTTGTCTTGCTCCAGATTTCCAGTTCCACAGCTGTGGAGTATTATATGGGCACATACTACTCGTTAATTCTTTGTCACACTTTGCTTGTTTGTATTTTTCCATTAACTCCCCACTCTCACAGCACTTATGTGGTGACCAAGTACATATAAGTAGGTATTTTTAAAATTCCTCTTTCTGGAGTAATTACCTAGCAAATGACCCTGCTAAGGTGCACTTTTAAAAATAATACTTTGCTGGAGAAAATTATTATTTTTTTAAAGCAATACAGTTTTGTCCTCAAAAATGTATTTTACCAAAACGCCCTCATTGCCCATATGACTAGCCTCTATATCGCATAGCCAGGCATGATTTGCTAAAACGCTAATGGCAGTCAGTATATTTCCACGCATTTGCAAGCCTTTCTAGTAGGTAGTAATGTATTTGTGCTATGATTTTAATTGCAAATAGTGCCCTTAGAACTCCTAAATAAATATTTTCTTAGTAAATTACTGCAAGAGCGTACGCATCTATTATGCCAGTCAATACAGTATTTGCATTTAAGCGATGCTATATGAGAGAGACTCTAGAACATTTCTGTGTTGAAATATTCATTTGCTCTCACCATTTTCTGGCAGGATAAATCATACCAGAAGTCTCCATAATTTAATTCAAAGAGATACTGCACTTCTAAGAAAAAGGACCTGTTCCAGATGTGATATACGACTAGATGACTAGACATTTTGGTTTGCCCAGGACAAGTCTGGTTTACTCCAGCTGTCTTGGCAAAATAATTAATAGTGCACACTTTCATTCACAAATGTGTCTACATTTGAACAGTAAATCACAAAGTCACCCTATATATAAGTCTCGTATTTGATCAAGATTAACTACAAACTATATATGAAGCTTAAGGTTCACAATAAGGAAATCTTAGGCTTAAATCATGGTAAATTTATCTAAAGTTAAGCATTCCTGATATACATACAAAAGAGAAAACTTTATAATGACACCCTGAAGTATACTTTCAAGTTACTCAATGTACTTGAGATATTTGGGAAATAAAGCAAGGTGAGATTCTTCAGGATGGGGCTAAAGAGTGAAGCATTTCATTTGGAACCAAGGTCTCATGGAGAATGTGGAAGATGCGGCATTAAGAGCAAAGCTAGGCATTGTAATAATTTATGTATC
>PVKH010004971.1:0-16693 GCA_004027955.1 Chaetophractus vellerosus
CTTTTTCTTTGTTATGAGCTCCTTCTGTCTCATTTGATATATTTTTAAAAATCTGAGCTCACAAGGGAATTAATTTTGTAGCTATTTTGGGTGCTTTGACCTTCAATCCCATTTCTTTCTCATTTAAATTAGTCTCACATAGTCAGAAGTACATTTTAAAATACCACCCTTTCCCTTTTGAATCATATTCTTTTAAAGAGCCTGTCTCTGGTATTTCTCTAGTTTTAGAGATCTGTTTGATGAGACACAGAATAGTACAAGGGGAAGGGCATAGACTTTAGAGCCTGAAAAGGCTGTGACCAAATTCTAGTCTGCCTGGTGCAAAAGAGGCAATCCATAAATATTTGTTGAATGAGTGAATGAATTGGGATCTCAAGCAAGTCATTCGATTTCACCAAGCTTCGGTTTTCTTATCTGTAAAACGGTGACAAAAATGTCCATCCAGGAGGACTGTTGTCAGAAACAAATAGGCTATAATACCCGCGAAGCCCTCCTGATGACAGTATTGTTCTCTTTGCACATGTTGTGGGTTCACCTAGTATTTAGCTGTGTTTGTAGGGCTAGCTGTCCTTATGGATGGCGCTCTTAAAATTTTTAAGCTTTTATTTTTATTAAAATTATAAATGCACCCACTTTTAAGAGCCCCCTGGTCTACAAGTTTTGTTAATGACCAGCTGTCATCAACCTTCTCCGCCCAGCACTCTCAACTTTCCATTCTTCAGGGGTAACTGCTTTTAAACTTTTTAACGGACTCTCTTTGTATTTACCTCCCTATTTCTAAACAACAAGCTTAAGTTACTGATTCTGGACTTTTTCAATTTGGGGCATTAAGTATTGGCTTCTCACATGGAAGATGAGCACCTAGCATTCTTTCCTCCTTTGCCTCCACCACCACACAAATACCCACCTTAAATGCCCCATCTTCTCAGCCTAGTTATTTAAAAATTTTTATTAGTTTAATATTCAGCATGGACACTGATTTGATTCTGTGTACCATTCATGGCTACACCATGGGTTAAACAGTGAGTACCTTTCCTTTCCTGCACAACTTTTATTTCTGGCAATGAAAATGATCTTGTTTGTTTATTTCCTTAGTTTTTTAAGTTCATCACAGATTCACTCTCATATGCTCTTCCAGTTGTCTATATTTCTTCTGAATACTTTAATTCACCTCAGCTAGTCAACTTTCTTGAAGTAGTCTCTTCTGGAGCCTCCAGTCCTGCACCAGTCTGAACTGGTCGCTTGCTGCTTTTGTGAATATCTCTTCACTCATGGTCATCTCGGGTCCCCTGTGCCTCCCTGGGCTAGATCTCCTGTTTCTGTTTCTCATTTTTATCTTTCTTGTATTACTCCCTTATTTCGGTGTAGTGAATCTTCCAATAGTTTCCTGAGAAATTGTCTGAGGGAGACACATTTCTTTTGAGAACATCACATGTCTAAGAATGCCTTTCTTCCACTTCACATTGTATTGATGGCTTGGCTCTATCCAGTCTTACAGGATGGAAATCAATTGCCTTCAGAATCTTTTTCCAGAGAAGGAAATACAAACTGGTCACATGCAAAGGATCAAGAAAACAAATGTGATTCAGATTTCTCTACAACAACAGTGAAAGTCAAAAGACAATGTTTTTTTTTTTCCACAACAGCTTTATTGAGATATAATTCACATACCACACAATTTACTCATTTAAAGTATTTTCACAATTATGTAAGTTACCCATCATCACAACAAATTCTAGACCATTTTCACCATTCCTAAAAGATGCCTTGTATCAATTAGTAGTCACTTCCCATTTCCACCCAATTTCCACAGTTCTAGGCAACCACTAACTTACTTTCTGTTTCCACGGATTTGCCTATTCTGTACATTTCCTATTAATGGAATCATGTACTAAATAGCCTTTTCTGACTAGTATCTTTCACTTACTATAATACTTTCAAGGTTTGTGTATGGTTGGCCCTTTTTACTATTATTTTTTAATCACCTCTTGGTTGGTACAGAATTCTGTTTGTGGTTTATCTCCTATCTCTTCTATAGATGATCAGTTTTCAAATTGATACATTGCAAAACAACAACAACAACAAAGTTCTAAACAGAATTTGTCCAAGTCTTCAGAAGTCCTTAATTTTAGTGACCCAAGACAGATGGTTTTGATCTGTATAATGTGGTTTTAAACAAATTAAAATTTCCTGTAGTTTTAGTGTTTTTTTTAGGAGAGAAATTAGAGGGATAGATTTACTCCACTATTTTTACTTGGAAGTCTCCCTATTTGATTCTTTATTTGAGAGAATCAAATAAAGATTCTCAGGTGCTTCCCAGAAGAAAATGATCAATGTTAGAGGAAGGAGACATTATTGGCCCCCACTTAACTCTCACTAAACGTGTCCTCATGACACCACAAGTGATTCAAGAGGGAGTCCTGGGAACAGGGCTTGTAATACAATAATGAGTGAAGGTGTAAAATGCAGAGACTTTAAACTCAAGGCATAAGAAGCACTGGTTGCCTAGAGCTGTGGCAGAAAGGGCAGATGGCTTTCCAGGATGAGGTATCAGCAGCCACATCACAAAACACACTGGCAGTGGCGCCCGCAGCTTTGGATGCAGAGCCCTTCACTGTGGAGTGCTCGGTGGGCTTCACAGCACAGTTGTCCCTTTGGTCATCCACAGTGACAAGATGACCACTGTGCTAGGTGCACCTGGGACGCCAGGAGGACTAGTACCTGGAACACAGATGAAAGCCCCCTCTGGGGATTCCCAGGGCTATTCAAAGGAATTTGAAGAGAATTGCTGGGAGCTGAGCCATAAACATTCTATTTTGTCACTGTTGCCACAAGTCTTCAGTGAAATCTGTTCTTGCTGGTTTTCAGAGATTTTCTTGACCCTTGTTGGCAACCCATGAAGCTGGTATCTGACCTGTATTAATATTCCAGGTAATATTTACATTTTAACAGAGAATTCTATGAAATGTTTTGATCTAAAAGGATGAATTCATAATGGTAGTGAGAGATATGCTTGAGTCACGGACTGTTTCCCTGCACCTGTCATATTTCTCATTACTGGTGTTCCATCTCTGCTTGCCAGATATTTTTATAATATTGCCTTGGATACCCCCCTTATTCTCTTTATTGGCCTCTCTGAATTATTTTCTAAGTTCCACATTGGTACATGCCACTTGAAATAGTATTTTATAGATGTGCTTGCAAGGTCTGGAGACTCACTCCCTTCATAATATTTAAAGAGGTACAAAGAACACACTTTAACCAGATTGACTTCATGTTTCAGATGTTTAATAAATGTTATGAGCCTGAGTGTGTATCTCAAATGTATATTTATATTGCTGAGCACCATAGAATGTGTCTTCAGGGGACTATTGTAAACAAGCTGTCAAGACTAACTGGGTTATCTTGGGGGGAGAGCAATCCTTGTTGCACATACAGTTTACAAATCTTGTAAGAAACATTCACTAATTGAATTGATTGGGTGAATTAAAAAACATAGAGTACTCTGCTATCAGTTTAGAAACCTAAAGCTCAGACTTTTATATACTTAGTATTGGGAAAGCTATTTTAAAAATTGAAATTTCAGTCATTTAACCAGTAGTTTCCACATTTTTACAACTGTTACCCCATGTTTTCCTTTTATTTTTTAAACCATGTTATTTTGGCTTTTACTCATTATATAATATTGAGAGTAAACATCAGAACTTTGGGCAAAGTTAATATATTTAACTTCTCATTCTTCTCCTTTTATTAGAGAATAAGCAGCCTTATTCTAAATATCGAAAATCCCTATAATTAAATCTAAAGTCATTTTAATCTCAAAGATAAAGAGTTGGGATTTCTAAACTAAATTTGAAGGTTGATTTGTGAGGAGAGTTAATGGAATAGGGGACAAGCCACAGCAGTATAAGAATCTGGAGGGAGACCATAGCTAGACAAAGTGATCATGGAAGACTTCCTGGAGGAAGGGAGATTTGCACTAGGCCTTAGGGAATAAAAAGAGTGCCCACTGATGTACTCATGCATGGAGGACTTTCAGGAAGGAGGGAACATGAGGGAAGAATCTAGACATGTCTGGGAAACAATGACTAATCCAATTTAGAATATAGTATATGTATACAAGTAGTGACTCTCATCCAGTGAAGGACCCTTCACAACCACCCAGGGAAGACAATATGATGGGGCAAATTCACTCATTCATTTGTTGATTTATTTAAGAAATGTTTTATTGCACACCTTGTATATGCCAGGCACTGTTCTAGGCACTAAGTGTGAAAGAAATTCTGAGAGGCCTTTGGACAGAGTGGAGTGACCTGTTAATATAGGGTATGAGGGAAGGATGAAATCCATGTGTATTCAGAGTAAAATCACCAATACACATGAAAGAAAAGTGCTTCCCACTGTGGCCTGAGGAATTAAGGCAAGCTTAAGAAGAAAAACATTTCTATAGTATGGAATTCCACACATTAACTCAACAAATATTTATAGAGCCCCTGCTTGGGGGTGTAGTGCCATCCTAACATTGAGAGGAATTCTGAGCTGCTAGTAAGTCCTCCTACAATGTGTTACAGAACAGCCCAAGCCTGTCTGGAAAATGGTTTGAGCTCAAAAGCCAAAGGACATGTGACCTCTTGATGGGGCAGGAAGCTCTCTGGGCTCTTGCGGCCCTTGGGTCATCCTTATGGACCTCAGCTATCTTTGAACTACAGATTTGCATAAGTGCTAACTATTAATAGGCAGTAGAAAGCAGAGTTTACTGTAAGAGCTTGACAAATATAGATTTGAGATATCTTTATTCTGTCAATTTCTCTTCAGACCACAAAAGCTTCATTGGCCCTTCCATTTCTCCCTTTTCCCGTGTCTTCTCACTAGGGCAAGTGAACACAACTGACGAGGTGCAGAAAATGCTTTGAGTCTGTCTGCAAATACAGAGAGGGCACAGAATAAGAACTAAACTCTTTTGTTTTATTCACGATTATTTTCATTTTATTTATTGTCTGACTTTTTAAAAGGCCAAACAGATTTCTCTCCCCCCTTTGCTTCTCTCTCCCCTCCTAGCAGCCCAGAGCATTTGGACTTGCATTTATTTTCATGTATGACTTACAATCCTTTTCTTGGGGAATTTTGAAGCTAGGTCCTTCACTAATAGAGAATCCTGAAGTCATGTCAGGGAAAGATAGACCTTAGTTTAATGGAGCAATAAACTGGTTGTGGAGTCTCCTTAGAACTTTTTAAAAAGACTGCTATCGGCAACAGTGAAAGTCCTCCAAATTCTGAGCATGTCTTTTTCAGTCTTAAATAATTATAGAGCTGACACATAATTGTGATTATCCCAGTTATAGTCTCAACCAGAAACAGAAGAAAGACTTAAGATATTGTCCATGCTTATTGTGATCTTTCTGTGCATTGAAGCTTACAATAAAATAGCCTACACTTTAGGGAGAACAATCTAAGGAGTGAGTCAGTATTTTCTCCTTGTGAAAAAGTTAAGTTAAATTTCAGACATACTTTTTCCAAGAATAATACTATGAAATTTAAATTACCTAAGAATGCAGAGACATAACATTGTGGATTTTTAAGTTTATGATATAAATCATTTTATAGTTTCTACTATAATGTTGAATCGCTTACCTAGAGTAAGCTATAGTGGAATTGTGGCTTGGGAATTTAAATCTCCCCCTATCCATAGATCTATTTTCTATTGCTTCAATTTTGTTCTCTCTTTTGTTACAAAATATTCTATTTTGTTTTCCTCAGGGACTTTCCTGCACATGGGTACTTTATATCATTGTGTTAATATGATCTTGCCATGGCTTGGCACTTTTTCGCAATTTATCCCATAATTTTAGGGTTATTTTTCCAGTCTTTAGTTAAGTCAGTCTATTTTCCTTTATCCACTTATATAATGCCAAAGGATTCAACATGAAGCTTTCTTTCTTAATAATGCATTGTGAAACCAGAAGATATAATTAAATTTGCAAGTGTGAGAGTATCCTGATTAGAAAGCAGTGAGAAAATAAAAGAATTGAAATTTTGCTTAGTGGTGATGTGAAAAATAATTGTTTGTTAGGTTGTTGTAGACTTTTGAGTTTATGTGTGTGAAAATATTGACTGAATATGATAACTAGCTAAAAATCCAAGAAGACAAGATAACATTTAAACTTTATAGACATGATTAATTCACTTGTGAGGATCAGTCTCAAGAATTCCTAGAGGAAGTGATATTAAAGCTGATGTGGTAGGCATAATTCTAACATGACCCCCAATAAGTCATGTCTTTGTAAAGTCCCCTCCCCTTGAGTGTAACCTGTAACTTGCTTCAGCATAGAATATTACAAAAGTGATGGGATATAACTGCTGTGATGTGTTGTACCATGTACAAAGGTGTAGGAGGATTTGCACATGAAAATTCAGGCTCCTAATCATTTGACTTTAAGTTAACTAAAAGGAGATTAGCTTGGGTGGGCCTGACCTAATCAGGCAAGCTCTTGAGAATAGACTAGGAGGTAGGGGCATTTGACTCCTGGTTTTGAAGAAGTAAGCGTTCACATTATGAGAGGGCCCATGAGTAGGCTTTTTGACAAAGAGTTGTGATAGCCTCTAGAAGCTTCTGGCTGACAGCTGTCAGAAAGTAGAGACCCCCAGTTCTACAACCACAAGGAATTGAATTTTGCCAACAAATGTGTGAGCTTGGAAGAGAACCCTGAGCATCAGCAAGGATCACAGCCTGATTGACACCTAGACAGCAGCCTTGGGAGATACTGATTTAGGCTGATCATGGGTCAGGCTAACTGACCCGTGGAAACTGTGAGATTTAAAAAAACCCAAAACCTATGTTGTTTTAGGCAGCTAAGTTTGTGGTAATTCATTATGCAGCAATAGAAAACTAATACAGCTGAGATAGTACTTAGATGGGGAAAGAATGTTCCACTCTTCTAGTAGTATGGCTCAAAACATAGACTTTGCGGTCTGATGGACTTGGGTTCCAGTTTAGCTGGGTGGCCAGCAGGTTGCTCAAACCTCTCATTTTTCCTAAGCTATAAAATGGACATTATCATCACTGCCACCACCACCACTGTACTCATTCCCTCCTCCCCTTCCCCTCTTTTCCTCTTTACCAGCTGTCACCTCCATTTCTTTTTCTTCATCATCCCCATCCTTCCCTCAGAGGGCCATTGTGAGGAGTAAGTGAGGTAAGCTGTTGAAGGGTTTTAAATAGGGTAGTAGCATGATTTGAGCCAGGATTCTAACTTCATTGGTCTGTTCTCGCTTTTCTAGAATGCTTTTCTAAACTATAATTTTTATTGTTCTTCTCTAATTGTCATGAGCTCAGGCTTAGCAACTGGACACATCTGGGTTTAAATTCTAACCTCTTTTTTTCTTTTTTAATAAACTCCTACCGTTTTTGCTGCCTGTGTCCATTTGCTGTGTGATCTTCTGTGTCTGTTTCTTTTTGTCTTCTCTTCTCGTTCTTCTCCTCTAGGCTTTCACTGGGATTCAATCCTGGGGACCGCCAATGTGGGAGAGAGGTACCCTATTGCCTGCGCCACCTCAGTTCCTGGTTTCTGTCGCGTCTCGCCTCGACCCTCCCCTGTGTCTTTCTTTTTGTTATGTCATCATCTTGCTGTGTGGCTTGTCCCGTGGGCTTGGCTCGCCTTTACCAGGAGGCCTCGGGGATTGAACCCGGGCCCTCCCATGTGGTAGATGGAAGTCCAATTGCTTGAGCCACATCCACTTCCCTCTAACCTCGTTTTGAGCAAAGCATTTAAAGTTTTAAGGTTCAGTCTCCTCATATGTAAGATATGAAATAATAGTATCTACCGTATAGAGCTGTGAGGATTAAATGACATAATGTACCAAAGTACACATTAAGAATTTCTAAAACTACATAAGAAATGTTTGTACATATTATTACTATGTGCAGTCTTCATCCATTATATCTACACATGTATAAATGCTTCCATGCATAATGCATAGATTATTGAGGAAACGTATAAAGTCTCTCTAAAGGTCATTGAAACTAAGACATCTTTTAATTGGTCTAGAATGCTTTAGGTCAGGTAAATACTGAAAACGAGTTGATACGTTAGATGCTCTGATATTATCCTTTCCATGCATTGTGCTTCATTATTTTAAAAATTCTTCACTGTAATTATTTCCTGTATGTGGGGGTGTGGGGGGATGTAGCTGAGCAGAGGAGTTTATATCCCTCAGGTCCTTTTCATACTGATTGTATAATTATTTATCCTTTGATTTTCAAGGGCTGAATTATTGCTTTCTATTTTATAGCTCCTTTTTTTTTTTTTTCCAGAAGGGTGTTCCTTGTCCTGTGAATAGAGATTGGTAATGTTTAGTTGGCTGAAACAAGTGTTTTCACATAATGTGACTTATTACTATTATTACAGTTTTCTAAACTGGGCTATTATGACGGCTAATCCAGAACAAGCTGAAAACTGAAAATGCTTGAAGTTGCTATGAGGAATGGGGAAGATTCATTTTCATTTTCTTGCTGTGTTAGTGCAGCTCTTTCCTTGGCGGCTCTGCTTGTTTTATTGGCACTTCTGCTTCCTCTTTCTTTCTGTCTTATTGGGTGTAGACTAGTTTGTTATTGTCTTACAAATTATCCTTCCACTTGGCATTTGCTGTTGCTAATTGCCTACTAACTTTCTCTCTGCTTGAGTAAAGAGTGGCAATTCTGTATCCACCTCCACATGGATATTACGGTTTCTTATCATTATTACGCTGTATCTTTTTCTCCTTTATACCCTATTTGACTTATATGTATATAATGTCTTCTTCACATGAAGGAAGCAGAAGCCATTTATATTAATAATTATTCCATCTTTTCAAGAGCATAGCAAAAACAAAGTACTTTGAACTCATTCCGAAAGGCGGTTTAGATTAGGAAACTGAATTACAGTTACTAACATTTTCAATAAAGTTTGAAAATTGGTGCAATTGTACAAACGTATCAGAGCCTGTTTATCAATTCTGGCAGGCCAGGGAGCCCGAGCCTGCACTTGCTATCGGAGAACCGGTTGAGATTTCACATGCTTGGGGTGAGCTGACACTCAAGGTTTGAACCCCTTTGTTGGTTATCCAGTGGCACATTTCCGTCTCTCAACATCTGTGCCCATGACTCATAGGCACATCTGTACTTCCTTTTCTGGTATGTTTGTGGACCATTGAGAGCCACAAGGCATAAAGCAATAGAGGGCAGTGTTCCTTTGCTACAGGAAGACTACATCAAACATGGTAAAGTTATTATTCTGTGGCTTATTGGAATAGGCATTTCTGCCCATATTCACCCAATTTTGGCTAGAAGATTGTTATTGTAATCACAGTTGACAACACTGCCAGTTAAGAGCCTTACTGCCTCTCCCCTGAAATGAAACGATCTCCTACGTCACTCCAGGCTCATCCCTTTCTAATCAACCCTTCACACTGCTGCCAGAATTACCTGTTTTAAATAGAAATCTGACTATGCCACCCTCCTCCATGCTTACAACCCCATGAGAGATGATGATTAAGAGCCCAAAACTTTGAAGTCAGGGAGACTTGGCTGACAACTTTGGGACAGTTGGTCGATACCCTCTGCATAGGGCCGCTGTGGGGATCAGAAATAACATGCAAAGTGCTCAGCACACTCCTTTGCCCAGTGTGGGCTTTCAATAAATGCTAGTACTTAGCTATTATTTTTTTTTTTATCAGTATGAAAGATTTAAAGTCAGTTTTCCTTTCAGAATAATGAAAGCATCAGGAGAGACAAGTCATGTAATTTGGCCTCTTCCCCAATCCATCAAAACTTACTGTAATTCAATTGTAAAGCAACTGTGATTCATTGCTTTGGTTTTCATGGTGCCAGGTTATTTTATTATTCAAGTGATCATGAGTATTAGAAGAATATTCCATTTTTAGAATCTGATTTTAGGGGGTTGACAGAAATGTCAACATAACATGGCCAAAAAGAAACACATAAAAAATCAGATCAAAGACACTCAGCCAGAAGAGAGCAAGAGAGAAAAATGTTCAGGAGAAAGCTAAAGAGGCTGACAACAAATTAAATATAGTCAGCAAGAACATTTTTATATGGAGTGAGACGCTTTGTGGGTTCTGATTATTCTGTTGAAAACACGCTCTCACGCTGAATACCTTTGTATTTGCTGGCTTTCTGTCTGGGATGTGCCCTGCCCTGGTTTCCTAGTGCTGCCGTAGCAAAGTACCATAAACTGGGTGGGAGACTTGAAAAAGCAGAAATTTATCATCTCATTGTTCTGGAAGTGTTAGCAGGGCCCTGCGCCCCCTGAAGTCTGTAGGGAAGATTCTGCTCCGTGCCTCTCCTAGCTCCAGGTGGGGGCCTACAGTCCATGGTGTCTTGCCTTATGTCTCTCTTGTGCAAGTTTCATCTCATTATATGGAATCCAGTCATATTGGATTAGGGCCCACTCTAATCCATTCAACCTTCTTTTAACTAGTAACTCTTCAAGGGTCCTATTTCCAAATAGGGCTCGTTCACAAGACTGGGGGTTAGGACATGGACATACCTTTGGGGGAACACAGTTCAACCCATAACTGTGGGCCAGAGCCCACCCACAACCACATGGCTCTTTCCATTCAGTCACATCTTTGCTCATTTCACATCCACCTGCTGATGCCTTCCCTGGTAACTCCATTTTAAAAGCCACCCTGAATTATACCTGTCCATCTTTATTGCCAAACTCTACATTAATTTTCTGCACAACACTTTTCACTACTATGAAATATTAAATATTTGTGCATCATCTGTCTCCTCCACTGAGATGTCAACTGCCCAAGAGAAGAGGCTTTGTATTACTCAGTTATGTCCCTGATACCTAGAACACAGCCTGATTACCTAGTAGGTACTCAATAAATACTTGTAGGGTGGATAAATGGATAGTAAATTTAAAGTCCCCCTCCCCAGAAGAAATGTGTGAAAGGCCTCCTTCTGCTTTGTTAATTGCAAAAGAAATGGATTTCTCATAGATTGAGACTTCTTCCTAAGCCAGCTCTTGGTAAGGGAAGGCTGCTTGGGAAGCCATTTTCTCTGCAGGCAATGTATGTGACTGCACAGTGCATTTATTGGCATATGTAGTAAGTGTTAAGTACTAATCAGTATTATTATAGGCATGATAGATGAACAATGAGGTTTGTGCATCAGAATGCAGCCTGCATTGTGACAGTGTGAGTCTGCCGCTCACAGCCCTGTCTCTGACCATCAGCCCCCTGTGGACTTGTATGTCCGCGCTCAGACTGCCAGTCAGGTGACAGACAGAGGGGAGATGAATAGTTGGAGCCTGTTGTCCACAGTGATGAAAGCTGCACTGAGTAACACCAGCAGTGCCTCGTAGCCACCACTTCTGAGGTTCCTTCCTGGGCTGAAATTCTGTGGGTTCCCTCTGGCAGAGTGTTCAAATCCTTCCATCTGTTTCTTCAACCATCCACATCACACTTTCACAGAAGTACTCAGAGAGGCACAGAAGGAGGAGTTGAGACTCAGGAGACGTGGGCTCCTGATTAAACAGCACTTAATCTTCTGCAAACTCAATTTCCTCATCACTAAATGGGAATATTGCTAGCTGTCCTATTGCACCTCGGTGGAACGACATGAGGCAGAAAGGAATCATGGGCTTGAAAGTATATTGACAAATATGAACATAGGACTCTTTAAAAAGCAACATTAAGCACAATATATTAGTACCCCTCCTGCATCAACAATAGAGACAAAGAAAGGAAATCCCGCAGTCATTTCAAAGGCAGTCCCAACTACAGAGAGGAACCTGAGACTTGCGTCTTATGTTAAATATCAGCTCTACTGCCATTGCTTTCAAACTGTCATTTTATACCTACATTAAAAGGATAGATATGAATCACAGGTTACAAAAGAGATAAGGACTTAGACCAAGAGAAGAAATAAAAGACTATTCAGTGAATTTTGGCATATGTTAGCTAAAAACTACCCAAATAGCAGTCATGTTTTTTAAGAGGTATCTCTTTTTCCATCTCCCCTCTCCTCTTGATTTCTCTATTAATTTTCTAAACTTTTCAGAGAGTCTTTTCTTTTTAATATCATGCAGAAAATACAGGGTTCCCATATACCCCCTATTATTAGATGTGGTACATTTGTCACGAGCAGAGGTTCTTTTTGATGTTAACTGCAAGTCTGCTTCAATCGGGAGCACAAACAACCCTGCTAAAACACTTGATTCAGTGAAAGATAAAGTATAGGACTTACCACATTATGATTTTTTGCAGAAAGCTATTATGTAAATATACGGGCTTATATGAGCTTAAATAGTCTGAGTCAAGGCTGCAAAGAAAGGGAAGGCAGACGCGTCTACCGTAGCAACGCTCCCCGCGGCCTGGCTTTAGCAGGCAATCGCATACCCTCACTCACAGGGCAAAGAAGAAACCATACGTCTATTTTAGTGACTCCATCGTGAAATGGTGCACTTATTCCTGTTATTATATTTTCAAATAAATACATAGGGGACCCGTCAGATGTCAACGGAGGCTCAGAAAAGAGTACGGATTAGTCACACTGGCACACAGGGCTCGGGAACAATGAATGGTGCTCTGGAAGACCCTTGAATACAAGCCTATTTGCCTCTTAATCCAAATGAATAATTAATGATAATTATCATGCTGCAGTTATTATCTGTGATAATAATATATCCGTAAGGTGAATAAATTCAATCTGCTACTAAGCAGAAATGGCAACTCATAATATTCCTAAGAAATACAGATATAATTATCAGTATTAATGGTCAAGGAAAAAAAGAGATTTTTATATAAGAAATTACAGCAAAAGGTCTAAAGTAAAGTGGAAATGAATCCTCCTGATGATGTTTATTCCACAGCCATTGATGCCATGGCCCTGCTGTCGGGACATTGGGGCTCCTACTTTTGTGGGTAGGATCCATTTAAGTAAAAGCTTTACCGTACGCTTGTGTGCTGCAATCTGCCTGTAACATTTCTATTACTGACCTGTAGGAAATGACTCCAGGTAAATTTAAGATCCTGGGAAAGTGTAAGTGAAATGTGTCAGGAGTGGTGAAGGTAGTTAGGCCACCCACTGGGCAGTTGGACAATTAAAGGAAATAAAGCAAAACGTCAAATGAAATAAAAAGTGAAGAGCTTGGTTATTTGTTGGGGGTGAGGTAGAGCTGATTCATGGTGGTTGTGGGTGGTCGTGGTTCTTTTGGAAATGCCCTGATGGCACAGAGCCAACCAGTGATGTGGGACGTGATGGCGGCAGATGACGTAATCCTTTCTACCAGTTTTCTCGTCATCATTGGAAGGCAAGCCGCTTGACTCCCATCATTTTGTATGTGTGGGTGTGTGTGCATGCAATGAGGTACACACACACAAACACACACACACACACTGTTAAAAGTCATCTTATTGAGGTACAATTTGAATAAAGGAAAACTCATCCTCTTTAGGTTTACAATTCCTTGAATTTTGACAAAAGTATACAGTCACGTAATGGCCATCACACTGTATAAAATATTTCTATCACTATTCAGGTTCTTTCATGCCCCCTCCCTCAACCTTGGCTCTGGTACCCCCCCCCCCCCCCCGTTTGTTTTCTGTCCACATAGTTTACCTTTTTCAGAATGTCATGTAAATGGGTTCATATACAGCTCTTTGTGTCTGGCTTCTTTCAATTAGCATTTGCTTTTAAGATTGATCTACATTGTCGCATGTATCAGTTGTTTGTACCTTTTCATTTCCTGATTAATATTTCATTGTGTGGTTATATCATAATTTGTGTATCTAGTCATCAGTTTATGGACATTTGGGTTGTTTCCAGTTTTTGAAAATTATAAGTAAAGCTGCTGTAAATATTAGCCTGCATGTCATTGTGTGAATTATCTTTTCATTTCTCAGTGAAATAGTTAGAAATGGTATAGGTAGGTCAAATGGTAAATGTGTGTTTAACTTCATAAGAATACTAAACTATTTTCCCAAGTTTTAACCTTTTACGTTCTATCAGTAGTCTATGAGCGTTCCATTTGCTCTGCATCCTTGTCAACACTTGGCATTGCCAATTCATAAAATTTTGCCTTTTTGGTTGGTGTATAGCGATATCTCAGTTAGGTTTTAATATGGATTTCTCTTACTAATGATGCTGAGCAGTTTTTCAGGTGTGTATTTAACACCTGTAAGTCTTCTCTGATAAATTGTTTGTTCAAGTGATTTCCCATAAAAATATTGGCTGCATACCTTATTTGTTTTGAATACAAGTCTTTTATCATATCTATATTTTGCAATTTTTGTTTTTTTTTACCATTCTGGGGCTTGTGCCTTCACTTTATAAACTGAGCTTCAAAAAGCAGACGTTTTCAATTTTATTGAGCCTGTCTGAATTTATTGAGCAAAGCAAAATGGAGAGATTGTACAGATTAAGATATCCTCTCTTCTCAAATAAATCATGGCTATTTATTGAGCACTAACTACATATCAGTGCTAACTCTGGGCTAAGCCTATAAATGTGTGTGTGTGTGTGTGCGTGTGTGTGTATCCATTTAAGAAACAAAATACCCATTAGCAACAATAATTCAGTACTTTGTATTATCTAGCTAAATTCCATCCCTCACCACATTATTTTATCTTTATAGACATAGTAATAAATAAATATTTTTACTTAGGAAAAATATCTAAGGGGATAATGTAACCATGACAGTGGCTTTCCTTTGATAAAATACTGTAAATTTATGCAAATTCTACCATTTGTGATCCTCATACCCTTTAGGTTTATAAGCAGAAAACATTAACAGTTACTTGGTATGTCTAATATGTTAGCATTAAGAAAAGTAACTTTTATTTGACATTGGTGGAATAAGCCTTTTAAATAACCTTTTATTTGACATTAGTGGAATAAGTCTCAACTATTTGAGGAATGTAAGACAGTTAACTCTAGAGAATGCATAACAGCCAGATCTCAAAACAATTTTTTCAAGACTAATATTCACTGTAATTATCAACTAACTAAGGAATTACAACAAAACATGCAAGGTTTACACTAAATATCCTCATATTTTCATGTAAAATATTAAGTACTTTCTTATTCCTGATGAGTTAAGCAAATGGGAAAAATAATCAAGCCCGCTATTCACAACACTGTTTAAAACTCTCTCTGTGTGCTATTAATAAATTCTCTTATGTTTTCTCTTTCCTCGAATATTTTCTCAGTGGTTCTAAAGGTAATGCAGTTTCCAACTTCCAGGAACAAAAGTTTATCTTTGAAAAATCCAGGTTTGCTTTGCCTTTCTCTTTTTAAACTATTTTTACATAGTAATTTTGTTAAGAAGTAAAAAGAGAGTGCAGAAGTAGCTCAGCAGTTGAGTGCCTGCTTCCCATGTACGAGGTCCCAAGTTCAATCCCTGGTACCTCCCTAAAAAAATAAAATAAAATAAAATAAAAACATTAAGATAATTTGGGAACATCAAAATTAATTTGTTTTTACATTGAAAAGAAAAATTATAGTATCTTTTGGAGATATCCTGATGACACAAGTTCTGGTTTAACTTCTTTTGAGGAAAAAAATAGATCCCATGAAAGGAGTGCTTTTTAGATATTGGTGTGGGAATAATAAGGGATATTGGGGAGGGAATAACTCTCTGACAGTGAGAAAAAAAGATTTAAAACATTCTAAAGCTAAGGTTTCCATTGTGACTTACAGTTCTTTCACTTTTTTTCCATTTGTGTCCTGTGTGTGCCATTACAAGTTATTCCATTTCACTGGTTTAAAGTGACTCAGCAAGGGTTGGGGAGAGCAAAAACATTTATTTGGATCAGAATGCCTTGGCCTTCACTGCTTTTCTTGACACAAGTATATATTTTTCTAGTTCAGGACAAACTTAAAGTTCTTACTGGGCCTAACAAAATTGAAAATTCATTTTAGAGTTATTTGATGATATAATTTCAAGCGGTACTTTTTGACAGAAGAGCCCTCAACCCAAGACTAAGACATGTTAGTGAGTGTCTGATATTTACATATCAGCTTTACAGGGGAAAATTGCTTTTCTCTAAATTGTTTGAATAATTGATAAATCAGTGTAGAGTCACAGATAATCAGGAATTGACTGAACTAGAGAAACTGGAGAAACCACCTTGCCAATTCCTTTCTTAGGCACAGAGAAATGAAAAAACAATCTTATTTCAAAAGACCTTGAAAAGTGAGTCCTTAATCCAATTCATTGTTCGAATCAATTATTCAATAATATTCAAAGCCAGAAAATGTGTCCTTAGGTCTGAATCCAATGCCTTATGATAATACCTGGCTTCGATGTCACTCTGCCCCAGCCAATGTCCTCTGGGTGAGGGACCCTCACAAACGTGAAGACAGTAATTAAACCTCCCCGAGCCTTCCCCAGCACTTCAGTTATCTTGGTGGCAGTGGCAGAATTTGCTCTGAATCCTCCATGTCTTTCTTACAGACCCAATTACAGGGTGGTGCATCTTGATGAAGGTCTAATGAGAAATGATTAATATGGAGAACTGATTGCATTTGTGCATCCTAATATTCAAATTGTTTTGTAGAAATTACAGCATCATGCTGTTAACTTACTGCTTGTTTATTACTCACTGTAACTGCTCTTAGCTGTTTATTTTCCAACTTGTATCTTTGTACTTTGAAACTCCTAATTAGTTTCTCTCCCCCTCACTT
>PVKH010004972.1:0-22762 GCA_004027955.1 Chaetophractus vellerosus
CGGCCCCGGGCCTCGGCCGGCCGCCCAGGAGCTCGCGGCCCGGGCAGGCGCCGGCCCCGCCGAGGGCCCGCCGCGCCCGCAGGCCGTCCGCAGAGCGGCACCTGAGGAGCGCGGGCGAGGGGGCCGCCGGCGTCCCGGCGCGCCACTGCGGTCGCAGGCGAGCGCGGCGGCCACAGGAAGTGACCGCGGCCGGCGCGGCCGGCGGGGCCAGCGGCCAGACAAAGGAGGCGCGGGGACGGAGCCGAGCCGCGGCCCGCGCTCCGGGAGGGGCCCGAGTCAGCTGGCAGGGGGAGGGGAGGGCGCGCGCGGGGGGCGCCGGCGCAGGGACGCGCTATAAGAGGCGCTGCGGCGCGCGCGGCGGAGACGGCGCCGGCGGACTGGAGCAAAAGTTTCTTTCCTTCCCGCGCCGGCGAGGACGGCCCCGCGCCCGCCCGCCGCCGCACACACCCGGCACGCGTCCGCGAGGCGCCCGCGACTTCGGCGACGACCGGCGGCGACGCGCGGCGGCCGGGCGCGGGCCCCGGAGCGCCGCGAGCCGCGATGTGAGGCGCCGACGGGCCGGGTCGGGGCCGGACACCGCGCGGCCCGCAGCGCCCGCGGCCCGCAGGCCGGAGCCCGGCGCGGCGCGCGCTAATTGCGGGCGCGCCCTCATTTGCATAGGCCCGGCGAGCGCTGGAGGCCGGCCAATCGGCGCGGCCCGCCGCCGCCGGCCATGCATTATTCACCAGCCTAATTGCGCAGCCCCATGCGCGGCCCGCGGCCCGCGCCCGCCCGGCCCCGCGCGCCTCCCCGGCCAGCCCCGTCCCGCCCCGCCGGCCGCGGCGCCCATGCCTCTGCCCGGAGCGCCGCCCGCGCGCACTTAGCAGCATGTCGCGGCGCAAGCAGGCCAAGCCCCAGCACCTCCGCTCGGACGAGGAGCGGCCGCCGCCCGACGCGCTCCCGGAGCACGGTGAGGGCGCCGCGGGGCCGGGGGAGCCGCGCGCGAGGGCGCCGGGGGGGAGTTGCGGGCGCGGGAAACTTGGCTCGCCGCCGCCGCCGCGAGTTGGAGCAGCGCGCGCGGGAGCGCGGCGTCCGCGGCCGGCCGGTCGCCCGGGGGTGGGGGGGCGGGCCTCCTCCTCCGCGCCGCCCCCGAGGCGCTGGCGGCGCCGCGGGCCTGGACCCCGCTTCCCCGGCGGCCGCTCGACACCCCCGGGCCGGCCGCGGCGGGGCAGGCGGGGGCCGCCGGCTTTGTCTCCCCGCGTGGCCCCGACGCCCCGCTCCGCGCCGTGCGGGCTCGCGGCGGCGGCCCCCTGCCCCCCGGGGCCCGTGCGCCCGCCGGCCGCCGTCCCCTCTCCGCAGCGGAGCGAAAGTCCACGTCTGGCAGCCCCTCCGCTCGGGCGCAAGCCGGCCTGGGAGTTGGGCCGCGGGTTTCGGGGCGAGTCCTGCAGCCTTTCGGAGGCACCGAAACGCGCCCTCGCAGGACCTGAGGGTCCTCTGCGCTAGGAGCGCCGTCCTCGTCGCTCATCCGGAATCGAGGAAGGGACGGTGGGGCGGGCGGGGGCCCCGAAAGTTGGGGTTTTGACTTATTAGAGCTGAACTCTATAATCCCGGCATCAGGTCAGACATCTGTCATGCGGGCCAAGCCGCGAGCCCCCCGCCGCCCGGCGCCCACCGCTCAGCTTGCAGCGTGCCGGCGCGGGGGTCGGGGGTCCCCAGAGGGCTGGGGAGGAGGGACGCGGGGGACGCCGGCGACCTGAGCTGCACGGCGGACAGAAGACGTTGTGTTCTCCCCCAAAAGGGGGGGGGGGCGCGGAGAAAAACTCGGCCAGGCAACTATTTTGATCACCTATTATAAACGGTTTAGGCGTGCAGACTAGTATTTTTCCTGTGGAAATGAGATTGCAGAAATAAAAGGAGTTTGAGAGTTTGCCACACAGTGTTGTGAAGTTTGACAAAGCAGCTGTGCACCCGGGTCGGCGTGGAGAGGGGAGAAAGTGCTCGTCGGACGGCGGGGATTAATGAATTACATAAAACTATTAAACTCTTGGGGCCTTTGTGCCGCCCGGGCGTGGAGGGAGCCTTATCTGTGTAGCCGAGTCACCCGAGATCGGGGCAGGAGATATGCTAAAGAGAAACGCTTGCATATGGTGGGTAGCTGACGGACAAAGACTCTTTTTGTCATGGAAATGGTTTTTTTTTTTGTTTTGTTTACTTCATCACATAGAATTTCTCACACTTGGTTTGTCTTGTATCGCCTTCAATGACTACATGATCAAATGAATGGATTTATTTCTGCCGAATGAGAAAGACAGTCTTTCCTTCAAAAGAACTACATTGCATCCCAGTGAGGAATTTTAAAGCTTTATTATTGTGGCTCCTGAATGGCTCAAAATCGGCTTTCACAGCAGCCCCAAAATGCAACAATGTAAATACTTCTCGGCTTTGTGAGGTCGCTATCAAAATGTGCGATGTCTCCTTTTATTAAAGCATATTTTAATTAATAGAGTAAAACCCCTTGTATTTAACAATTAACGAGCGGAGGCCCTGCTATTCATTTTTAATTTCACTTCAGAAATGTGAGCATGGCGAACTTAACAGTGAAAACGTGTGGAGGGACAGAGCCTGTGTTTGAAAGCCTAAGATGGGGTAAATTATTTACAAGTTCTATTTCGAATTCCTCTTGTTACTCTCACGTATTTAGAGATGAAACACACTTGGAATCCATAGCCACGGAGAGATTCAAGTTTGTTGTCAAGCCCCTGTTTCTCACAACTGTTGTGAGTTGGAATCCAGATATTGCCGTAATTCCTGATCGTATTTTGCAACAGGCCAAAAATAACCCGTGGGAAGGAGAGCCGCCTTCCAGTCGTTTGTTTCCAGGCTTGTTTTAAGGCTACTTTAGGCAAACTCTTAAACGTGGGTCTTTTTTATTTCGTTCTTCTGGAGCGTAGAGATGCTTTCTGTTAAGCCAAGCCTGGAATGCTCCGCAGTTAACCATTCTGTGGTACTGACCATCATTTCTGAGATAAGCAGTATTGTTTTTAATGATGAATGGTTGTGAAAACTAAATTACTCCGATGAATCGGCTCTCCTCTGAATTTTCATTTTGTTACATGCAGTGGAAAATAAACATTGGGCCATGCCTGAAGTTAGAAGTGAGCTAAGTTAGTTTACAGTAGATGTTGTAGAAACGAAGTAAATAATCCCTTTGTATCCCTTTGGACCGTAACATATTAATTAAAGCAATAGGTCCATCTAAATGTAGTAAGGTGGAAGGCTATTGCTATTATCATTGAAAATAAATTTTATTTACAAAATTTTCTGGTATGGAGGGGAGCAAAAATGCATAGCCACATTAATTTACAGTAAAAAAGACTATTTCTAAAAAAGAAATATAACATCTTTCAAGGCATTGGTTTTTAGGCAAGCCATGAGGAGATGGCTATACAAAAATAGCGACAGTGCTATACAGAACTTATCCCTGCAGGAATGAAACATGACTTACCTGGAATGAGAAAAGTAATGATGGTTTATGTAAAGTTCTAAAGTCATCCTTTAGTAAAGATCTGTTTTAATGGTTATCCCAATATGAGCTCTCTTTTAAAATTCCTTATTTGCAAATCATTTCATATATCTGAAAAATTGGAAAGAAATGTGAAGCAGCTTTGGGATTCAGTAACATTTATGTCGCCAGTAATGAAATCCTTTGAGCCAGCTGAATATTTTTGTTCCAAGAAAAATTAATTAGAACTTCCAATGGCAGTACAGCACTTATAACCTATTAGGAAATTTAAAAGGTATGATGTTGCCATACTTTTTGGTCATATAAAATGCAATTTAACAAAGCTGCATTTTATTGTAGTTAGAACAAAAAGATATTATAATTTTAAAGAAGTTTACCATTCCGTATTTTTTTTACTTGTTAGCACGAACTGAGTTTTTATTTTCTGCCAACTCAGTCAAATGGCTTTCTTAAAAATCCTTTTAAATGTGGTGAACGTGTGGTTTAAGAAGTTACCGGTGATAGACTGTATTTAACTGGAGGAAAAGGCCGCCAGTCCCCAGTGTGGAATCGTTTTCCTTTTATCTCCCTATGCCTGGTGCCTTCACCGCTGGCCCTGCACACGCATTTACAACCCAGCAGACCAAAAGGAAACAATACTGAAGCCACTTTCCAACATTGGTAGGCTGCTTTTCTTTGCAACACGAAAGGTAAAAAGTAAGTACAAGGAAAAGAAGAATTTGCAAACACTTCTTTTTCAAATAGCATTTAAAAAACTTAATCCATTTAAAAAATGCATAATTTGGTGGTCAACCAAAAAGCATGCCAATTAATTTCCACCTCACAGAGGAGAGCTGGTTGTGTGACAAGAGTTGGGGAATTTTCCCGAACAATGCATTTTAAACTTCCACAACATTTACATTATAAAATATTTTTAGGTCTATTCAGGGCCAGAAAAGGCAAAAGGTATGGACAACAGGAATTACTTAGCACACTGATTATTTGTTGTATACAAGATGATGGGAAAAGCAGGCAAAAGTGGGCCAGGTTTCATTTTCAACTGTTCTCTAAGAAGCCTTATTCCCATTTGGTAGCAAGGTAGCTGTGGAACAGTTTCTTGAGGGGGAATTCAACAGAGGCCCATCCAAGGTTTGCATTCCATGTGCTGAACATCAGTTGGAATGTAGCATTCCTCAATGTGAGTATTGACACTGGCTCTAATTTAAGGAAAATAAAAATCTTTTAATGGCTCATGTGGTTCTAAAGCATAATTTTTAATAATAGTTAACGGCAAGGTTTCTTGTTCTTGTTAGTCTTTTTTTCTGACACAATTTCTTGACTAGTTAGTTGCCAGAATAAGACAACACGTCTTAGACTGTCTCGTTAAGATCTGAGCTAATTCTTCCAGCGGTGGAGCAGGTTTGTTTTAGCAGTCACATTGCGCTGCTGTGCACTGTCTAAGAGTAAACAGATTTTAAAAACTCTGTAAAAACGGAACGCCTTAATTTAACTTCAAACTTGTATTTTGAAAACCCCATACTGCATCTTTCTCAGGTAATTGTAGCACATTTAGTTAAAATGCAGTTGACGATCTACATGATTTCCAAGGAAAGGCCGAACGCAAGTCATGTTATAGAAAGTGTAGAATATTAATCATGATATTACCATACTGGGATGATCTGTGTTCATAGTCGAGATTATGGTTGACTTGCTCGCCCATTAGAAGGAGAAGTTCTTGAGGCTGGGAAAGTGTCCGGCCAAAGTGACGGGTGTGGTGTCTCCATATTTCACTCTGTGGGCCTGTCTTTTTCGATCGCCCCTAGATTGGTTATGCTTTCTGTTTAAGATGCGTTTTCTGAAAGCATTAGTGAGCACTACAGAAAGGCTTTTTGTATGATGTCTGTGAAAAGGTGGGGTTGCAGTGAGCTAGCGGGCTTCCGCCGGACTCTCCCGGAAGGTGGGTGGCTAGAAGTGCTTTGACAGGGCTTGCTGATTTAACCTTTGCCTGCTTTGCCCTGCCTGGGGTGGCCACTAGATGTCAAGCTCATAATACAATTAGTACGTCTGTGCAGTTGACCCTGGCAGCGCGGCTTACCACTGTTCTGTTAAGTGTTAACACTGAATCTGAGTGTTAACTAGAGAGCCCTGAGTTTGCTTCTTGCTGCACAGCTTCTCAAATGCCCGTCTCGTTCAGCACAAGTGTTTATAGTTCTTAAGGGAAAAAAGTAAAAGGTTTTCTTTTGTGTCGCTATTACATCTTGAACTGTTGGATTAACCCTGCAGGTGCCGTGCTTTGTCTTAATTCATCGGCATGCCTGGTCCTTCTTTCAAGAGTGACCTTTTAACAGCATTATTTGAGAATTCCATCGTGGGAGCTGTATACACGTATAGTCGCAGGCGTCAGCGAGCAGCGGCCATGGTTTTTCCAGTTTTTTCCTCTTTTTTTTTTTTTTTTTTGGCATATGGGTAAACTTCCCTAGACAGCACTGAGGTCGAGTGATGACAAATAATGGAAATGACTTAATAAGCTCGCCACAGAGCACAGGGGATCTGCCCGTTAGAGTTGATCCGTCTTCGGTTCCTAGAAACAATATCGTTTCTGCTTCTCTCGCGTTATGTAGATCTAGGTTGGCTGGCTTATTTCTTTTTATGCCTAGTGGGTTTGAAAAACGGCCTGTTTGCAGAACTCAGGGTTTGGGTGGTTGTGTGGGCATGTTGCAGAGCAGTACGTTTTATTTCATATGTCAAATTTATGAGATCGTGTTTGCGTGAGTTTAAGTCCTCCCCGTCTTAAGCAAAAGTCACTTGGCCAAAACCTTGTTTTAACCCCTCACCAAATTTCTGGTTGAAAATGTTGGTATTGGCTGACCCATCTCGGGTTTGTGCACTTTTCGTTAGGCACAGACAGTGATGTGTGTATTCGCTCTAGGTTGATTGCAGGAGAGCATCTAGATGGAGGGGCTGCTGTGCAACCTTGAAGTGTGACATAATATTTGATCCAGCACCCAGGCCAGATGAGTTAAATCAAGGTATGAATGTTGTAGCTACTTCCTGCTCCCTATGTGTACAAAGGCAACAGTGTTTCCCCTCGCACAGATGAAAAACCTTAAACGTTTTAAACAGGAGACAGTTGGTGACTGCCACAGGTGGTTGTTACTTAACAAATTTGAGATTTGGGCCACTGAATCAATGAAACCGAGTGTGCCAGGTCAGTGCTGGCGTTTAACATGGCAAGAGTGCCCTCCGCTGTTCAACTTCATAGTAACAAGCTTTTGAGGTCTATGAATAAGGACAGAAAATTTTTCTATTGCGTCTGGAATTTCTTCTACATTGTTAAACACAGTAGGGGTCTCTATTTGTCTCCTCCTGTTTCACAGCTTGGGCTCAGTATGTGATAATTCATCTTTCTTTATGGGATTCAAAGCTATCATAAGGAGTTAAAAAGAATTAATTTGCAAGAAAATAAGTGTCTCCGAACAATTTAGGAAAACTTGAAAAATGCTTCTCCATTTTTAAGGGATGGTAAAGCTAGAGTGAAAAGTACCTTCTCATCGCCTGGACAGCCACATGGCATTTAAAGTTACTAATTAAAGTAGTAAAGTTAACATCCTTACTCCTGTATTGAGCAAGTTTTGCTTCTCCTTTTATTAGTTTTAATGAGTGAAAAATATGTAACAAAAGAGTAGCAAGATAAAGGTGAGCTATTCCGGTTGATAAACAAAATTATAAAACATCTGTTTTACTACTTCTTTGTAATTGGTTAGCTTACTTAAAAGGCACTGTACTCCTGAAAAGAGAAAATGAAAAGAGCCCTGCGAAGAATCATAGTTAAAAATTTTTAAAGTATTATGTCTCAGATTTTATATATATTACAACAGTGTTTTTCACTAATGGATTTTAAAAGATCATCATGATTATAAAAACTGCCTCTCTTCTGATACATCATTCTTTAGAACACAAATAAGCTTTTGTAGAGAATGAAAACAACTGATAAACATTCCACTTGTATAAAGATGTAATTTTACAAACTTCATGGAAAAACTAAAATTCTACAAGATATTTTCTCAATGAACAGATTGCTCTCTGCCACGGCTGGAATCGCGCGTTACCAGTCAGCCATTTTCATGCAGAACTTGAAATACCTTAATAAAGAACAGACCAGGAATTAATCACAGTTGAGAGAAGAGTGAGCCCGTTTTGGGGGTCCTTTCCCACTGATAAAGCTGATCCTGAGAACAGGAACTTTTTGTTTAACGTGCTGTGTGCGTTAGATCAGTGAGAAGAAAAAAAATGTGTTTTTTTAAATTATCATCTTTGAAGCTGTCCTTTTGTTAGAGGCTTTTTCTAAAAGGGTGATGGAACCTTCCCCCTCTTCGGTTGAACTAAGAAACATACAGAACCTGCTCGAGAATGAGTATGAACAGTGATAAGAGCTTGAAACCCTGAAAATCTTAAATATAAATAGCAAATACTGTGACAGCTGTAACACAATTCCATCCATTTCTCCTCTTGAACTGCAGTGATTCTTTATGTCTTAGCCGCTATTGTTTTTTCCTCCTCCTGGCTGCATTCAAGAAAGCAGGTTCAGTATTGAGCGCAGGTGAACGGCTTGCAGTCACGGTGTGAGTGCAAAGTGGAGCATGTCCTTCTTACCTGCCTGGCGTTTATAAACAGCCAGGACAAGCACATATGCATGTCACCTTTTTAAAGTGCCCTTGACCAGATATTCCTGTTAGCTAAGTCTCCTTGGTGAATTAGTTGCCATTCTTTACTTGTTATGACATAACCCTTAGGTACTATAATTCGTGCTTAATCTTTTGCCTGCTTCCAGTTTCATATCTTAGTGGCTGAAGAGTTGGTATGCAAAAAATAAGGTACTTGGACATAAATGATAATTTTACAATACTTGTTTTTTAATTCTCCCCTTAAGAAAGAGAGAACAAAAATGAAAACTACGTTGGAAACAAATTCCCCATCCTTGCTACTGCTGTTATAATGCCTCATTGGTATGCCTTTACATTGCAACAAAAATTTTAAGCCACATTAACTAAGGGATGTATTAACTTCTATTTTTAGAGCATAAAGTCCAGTTCAAAATGCAGATTTAATTAAAAGATGGCTAAGTACATCTGAATCTGCCATAAGATTGGCTTAAAACTGTGGCGGCATTAAAAGGTGGTATTGTGGTCAGTCTGCTGCAGACAGATTTTTTCCCATATAGGTTTTCTTGTTCTAGACAGTGTTAAAAAAAAAATAAATAAAAACTATTCTGCCAGATCACACATGCATATGCATGTCATAATTGTAATGAGAGGAGCCACAGAGGCAAGTTAATTTCTCTCTCGGTGTCTTTTTTGAGTGCATCAGAAGTCATTTCCACACTGCAGTTCGGCAAAGTGTCTTGCTACTTCTAAAAAAACTGCTTCTCCCTAGTTTAAAAAAAAACAAACAAAAAACGTTATTTCCTACCAGTCAATTCAGTTGAAGTGTTTACTATTGTTATTTAATAACATTCTTTTAAAAATGCAAACAAAATCTCAATTCCATATGTGAAATACTTGTTTTTCTATTTGTATTCATTGTATGCAAGGCTATCTTAGCAAGTTTGTGCCTGTCTGTAACTTTTATGGAATGCCAATCACATCCAGATTTTGATAGTGAAACAGTAATTGCTTGAGCAGGTAGGAATAACAATTTAAATGATAATGCTATTGATATTTTATACAAACCCCAATGAAAAAATTATAGGTGGTGATTCTAAATTATTTGCCCAAGATAATAAGTCTGAACTCTACTGAAGAATCTTTCCCTTCACCATTTGTATTGACTAAAAAAATATTTTTTAATAGGATTATGAAGCTCTGCCTCTAAAATCCAACAACTGTCAGTTTTGTTAGGTTCAATAATAGGCCCAAGTGGCCAGAATGCCGTCTTTGGATTTAAAGTGCTTTCCATCTTCAAATTTGAAGGAATATAAATGGAAGATTATTTTACTTTGACAAGAATATTTTCATTATATTTAGGTAATTTATCGTTGATCATTGCATTAAATGAAACAACTTTTATTATTTAGCACAAAGTTCTTAAATATCCTTTGTACCATTTCTGCAATTGAGAAACAGTTAGTTGTAATTTAGCAAACCTACCAAAGGGAAAAACAAAATTATCTGTGGGAACACTTCCCAAACTTTCATTGAAAATACATAACACTTGAAAAACTAATGGGACTATAAAAATTTAAATCTTTAAATGAAAGATTTGTGAGAGTTGCTTAAGACCTTTGAGTAAAGCATGGTGTAAAAAAAAAAAGTCACATCCCCCTATTTCACATGCCATTGTTTCAAAGAAACAAGAAAATCTGGGAAATGTTCTTTTGTAAATAAATGATTTATTCATAATTTTCTAAGTTAATTCTTGCAAAACTGTTCCTAGAAATGCCTTTCAAATGATCCAGAATCAGCCTAATTCTTAGGCATCTTCTCAGTGAGCCATCTCTAATATATGTATTCCATATAAAGAACATTTATTCCTGTAATAAAATATTAACAGTGTGTATAGATTTTAAATTTTATATATGATATGAATATTTTCTATACCATATAAGTTTAACCTTTCATCCCCTTCAAGGAGCTAAGGTAAAAAATATTTCAAGAAATTAGCAATATTTAATTTCTTTGGAGGATTTTCCTTTTTAAGAAATTAAATATTTAGATTATATGTAGAAGTTTTATAACAGCAGTTGACTATTGAAAAACAACTTTTTTAAGGAATTCCATTCCTTGTCTATTTGTAATGGTTATTTCTCTGCCTGTAGTTCAGGTCATTCCAGTTTCATCCCTTAATAGAGATGAACTTTTTTTTTTTAATGGCCACTTGGTGTTTTTTGTTTGTTTGTTTGTTTGTTTGTTTTAATATATGGGTCTGCAGGAGAAAGTTCCACTGTTTTAAAGAAATTTAAAAGTAGAAATTCTTTGCATCTTGTGATAATGAAAATACATGAATAGAATTTGAAGTAGCCCTTATTTCTTACCAATCACTAGGAAATTATTTACCTGAAGATTTTAGGCTACTATTTTTTTTTTCCCTGATCCATAACCTTATCAGGTTTAAAATTCGATTTTGCATACATTGAAGAGTTCAGTCCTCTGGTTTTCTGCTCTTGCTGTGGCTATCTGCAGTTCAAATCAGCTGTGTCTTTGCTCCCAGCTACACTCACCCTTGCCTCATGCTTTGACCATGTCTTGCAAGGCTTCTTGCAGTCTGACCTTCGGCCCTGAATTTAGTTTACAAGGCTGGCCGGCCTTTGGGGCCACAAGCTCTGACTTTTTTTCTCCTTCACAGGGTTTAGCCAGTTAAGAAAATGCTAATTGAACTCTGCTAATAATTTTTTAAAGCCATGTCTAAATTACGTGGAAATAATGGCCTCATGTGGAGCAGGCCAGCCTCAAAACATATTTTTATATTCTTTCCCAGTAGAGGAGCTGTTTGTTTTTCAAGGATATTTTTAAAAATTAAATCTTTCTACTGAAATCAGTGCTGAACTATTCTTTCCCCAAAACCTTTAAAGGAAAGAAGGAAACATTTGGAGAGGTTTTATCTAACACATTGCTGAAGTTATAACGGTAAATTATGTCTGTGGACACAAAACTTGAAGATGTTTTGTTCTCACACTCCCCTCTGCGTGTTTAACAAAGGCCTGATTTGCAGTGCTCATTTCTCTCTATTGGGGCTGATGTGTGGCTGCCACTCCATCTGTAACTTGACAAAAAGCAGTTCCGAGCCAGTAATATCCAGACCAGCAGCGAGAACCTGAATCCTTACCGGGCGCTGCGTTTTACCATACCCACCCAAAAACAGAAGGTAAAAATGTTACCCCAGGTTGGTTCCTCGTTCCCACAGAGCGCTGCGTTTGATCAGGTGTGAACCAGAGCTGTTCAGTAAACATGGTTGTTATTCGGCACAAGAGGGTAACAGAGTCAGAGGAAGTGGTTGCCTACAACAGTAATTAAACATGTGTAACCAATTAGTGGGTTTCCCACCATGGCACAAGCATATAATTTGCTAAGTCTTTCTATGAGAATAGATGAAAATAGGTACAAAAAGTGTGTCTGACTACAGCATTCTCATGTTAAACATGTCAACATAAATGAACTTTAAATATATAATTTCTGGTTTGTTAACAAACCACTGAACTCCATTGGCTAAGAACAATAACATGTAATTTCAGTTCGCTTTGCCAAGAAATATTGCATCTGACAGAGCCACTTATTTGTATTGAGCATTATTAATTTTAGGCCTAGACTGTTCTGGTATTCGTTTTAAAGTCATAAAATGTAGGCGTCTACCCTATCTGTAAGCAAAGTACAAAGAGGTAAGACCAGCCAGGTCGGTTTGGGGAGATTGTTCCTCCCAGTTGAGATGCAAGAAAAGCTGCTATTTTCTTTGTTACATCTACAAATGTACGAAGTCTGTAGCCGAGATTTCCTCCGTGAAACAGATGCGTGTGGACTCGGGAGGTTTTATAGAATTATGCTGAATCTGTAGCGTCCGGCGCCGTACAAAGATGACATCTCGGGGGCGCAGGCCGCACGTGAGCGAGCGCCGCTCTCCTGTCAGGTGCGGACTGGAGCTGGAAGGTTACAGATTAGTTCAGCAATGTTAAGCGAACTGGCAAAGACATCTCTAATTCTGCTGGAAATGAGGAAGCCTGATGGTAAAGGGGAATCCTAATGAGCCCATCGAAAGCTGGCTTTGTACCCAACAGACAAGGTAGCTGCGGATTGTATGAAAATATTGGAAATCAATGGCTTGTATGGAATTTCATTAAGCAGCAGTATCCACAATTGATAGAGCCTCATAATTTGATGGATTGTGCTAAGAAAATGATTAGCTAGCTAGAAAGAGTCATAGAATACACACGCGGGGACGTCAGAAATGTTGAAGTGGGGTAATTTGTACGAAATAAAAAATATTGATTTTACTTAGGTGCAAAATTTTAAAGTGGAGGGCGGGCCGACTCACGAGCCACTGGCTGATAGAATCTTTTGGTTTTCTAGCCGTCCCGGGGGAAGGCGCCGATGACGGCGACAGTGGCACCGAGAGCAGGAGCGGCGGCGAGGAGACGAATGTCTGCGCCAAGTGCTGCGCCGAGTTCTTCAAGTGGACCGACCTGCTGGCGCACAAGAAGAGCTGCACCAAGACGCCGCCGGTGCTGATCGTCAAGGAGGATGAGGCCGCGCCGCCCTGCGAGCAGTTTCCGGAACCTTCCCCCGCCAGCTGCAGCGAGCAGGCCGAGAGCGAGGCGGCCGAGGAGGCGGGCGCGGCCGAGAGCGCCGAGGGCGGCCCCCCGCGGGCGGCGCCGGAGGAGGAGCCCATGGAGGTGGAGCCCCCCGGGGACAAGGGCTACCCGGGCCCCGGCGCGCCGCCGCCCCTCGCCGCAGGCCCCGAGCCGGCGCCCGCGGGCGGCTACCCGCTGCCCAGCACCAACGTGACGCTGGAGACGCTGCTCGGCACCAAGGTGGCCGTGGCGCAGTTCTCGCAGGGCGCGCGCGCGGCGGGCGGCTCGGGCCCGGGCGGCTCGGTGGCGGCCGTGGCGGTGCCCGTGATCCTGGAGCAGCTGCTGGCGCTGCAGCAGCAGCAGATCCACCAGCTGCAGCTCATCGAGCAGATCCGCAGCCAGGTGGCCCTGATGAGCCGCCCGCCGCCCAGGCCGCCCCTGAACCCCGCGGGCGCCCCGGGCGCGCCCCCCGCGCCGCCCCCGGGCTTCGGCGCCCTGCAGCTGCCGGCCGGCCCCGCGCCCGCCCCCGGCGTCCCGCCGGCCTTCGAGGGCGTGCCGCTGCCTGCCCAGCCCGCGGCCGGCCCGAGCACGCCCGCAGGCGCAGGCCCCGCAGCCCCGGCCGAGCCCGGAGCGCCCGCAGCCTCCGGCCCGGCGCCCGCCCCCGCCGCGCCCTCCTCCTCCGCGGCCGGGGCCCCCGCCCTGAGCAGCGCCCCCCAGCCGCCGGGCGCCCCGACGCCCCCCGCGCTGGCGCACGGAGCGCTCCTGGCGGCACCCGCCAGCCTGCCAAACCCGCTTCTACCTCAGACCTCGGCGAGCAGCGTGATCTTCCCCAACCCGCTGGCGAGCATCGCAGCCACGGCCAACGCGCTGGACCCCTTGTCGGCGCTCATGAAGCACCGCAAAGGCAAGCCCCCCAACGTCTCGGTGTTTGAGCCCAAGGCCAGCCCCGAGGACCCCTTTTTCAAGCACAAGTGCAGGTTCTGTGCCAAGGTCTTCGGCAGTGACAGCGCCCTGCAGATCCACCTGCGCTCCCACACCGGGGAGAGGCCCTTCAAGTGTAACATCTGCGGGAACCGCTTCTCCACCAAGGGGAACCTGAAGGTCCACTTCCAGCGGCATAAGGAGAAGTACCCCCACATCCAGATGAACCCATACCCCGTTCCAGAATACCTCGACAACGTCCCCACCTGCTCTGGAATTCCCTACGGGATGTCCCTGCCTCCAGAGAAGCCGGTGACCACCTGGCTGGACAGCAAGCCCGTGTTGCCCACGGTCCCCACATCCATTGGGCTGCAGCTGCCCCCCTCCATGCCCGGCATGGGCAGCTTGGCCGACTCCCCCAGCATCACCCCCGTGGGCCGCTCCCCGCAGAGGCCCTCTCCTGCCTCCAGCGAGTGCACGTCCTTGTCTCCTGGCCTCACCCACCACGAGTCGGGTGGCCCGGCCACAGCCGAATCCCCCCAGCCGGTTCTCACCGGGTCTTCCCTGACTAAAACTGAGCCCGCCGGCCTGCCCCCCCCTAGCACGAGGGCAGGGGACCTTCCCGGGCAGGTCACGGCCGCGTCCACGCCGCTGGCTCCCGCCGTCACAGACAGCACTGTGGCCCTCAGCCTCTCCAACCCGGCTCCCCTGGCCAACTCTGACCAATTCAAGGCTCAGTTTCCATTTGGTGGGCTCCTGGACTCTATGCAGACATCAGAAACCTCAAAACTGCAGCAGCTGGTCGAGAACATCGACAAGAAGATGACGGACCCAAACCAGTGCGTCATTTGCCACCGGGTGCTGAGCTGCCAGAGTGCCCTGAAGATGCACTACAGAACGCACACCGGGGAGCGGCCCTTCAAGTGCAAGCTCTGCGGGCGTGCCTTCACCACCAAGGGCAACCTCAAAACGCACTTCGGGGTCCATCGAGCGAAGCCGCCGCTCAGGGTGCAGCACTCCTGTCCCATCTGCCAAAAGAAATTTACCAACGCCGTCGTCCTCCAGCAGCACATCCGCATGCACATGGGGGGCCAGATCCCCAACACGCCGCTGCCGGAAGGCTTCCAGGACTCCACGGACGCAGAGCTGCCCTCTGACGACAAGCATGCGGAGACCCTGAGCAGCTACGAAGACGACATGGACGAGAACTCCCTGGAGGAGGACCTGGAGCTCAGGGACGCAGCCAGCGACTCGTCCAAGCTGCTCCTGTCCTACTCGGGCTCCTGCCCCCCATCGCCCCCGTCGGTGATTTCCAGCATCGCTGCCCTGGAGAACCAGATGAAGATGATCGATTCCGTCATGAACTGTCAGCAGCCGACCAGCTTGAAGTGCGCGGAAAACGGATCCGGGGGCAGCGACCAGTTGAGCAGTGACTCTTTGTCGGCCGTGGGCGACCTGGAAAGCCGGAGCGCGGGCAGTCCGGCCACGTCTGAGTCGTCCTCCTCCATGCAGGCCCTGTCCCCAGTAAACAGCAACGGTGACGGCTTCCCGTGCAGGTCTCCTGGCCTCGGTGCCCAGGAGGAGCCACAGGAGATGCCCCTAAAGACAGAAAAGCCGGACAGCCCTCCCCCAGCTCCTGAAAATGGAGGTGCCCTGGACCTGACGGCCACCCACCCCGGGCGGCCCATCGTCAAGGAAGAAGCCCCCTTTAGCCTGCTGTTCCTGAACAGAGAGCGCGGTAAGTCTGAAAGCACTGTCTGTGATGTCTGTGGCAAGCCTTTTGCTTGCAAGAGTGCGTTGGAAATTCACTACCGCAGCCATACTAAGGAACGTCCGTTTGTCTGTACAGCCTGCAGTCGCGGATGTTCCACTATGGGTAATTTAAAGCAGCACTTACTGACGCACAAATTAAAAGAGCTTCCTTCTCAGTTATTTGAACCCAACTTTACTCTAGGTGCCAGCCAGAGCACTGCTAGCCTGCTCGCCGGCGCTGCGCCCACCATGATCAAAATGGAGGTGAATGGCCACGGCAAGCCGGCGCCGCTGGGCGAGGGCCCCCCGCTCCCCGCCGGCCTCCAGGCCCCCGCCGGGCCCCAGGCAGCGCTGAGCCCCGGCCTGGCGCCCCTGCTGGCGCCCCCGCCGCGCCGCACCCCCAAGCAGCACAACTGCCAGTCGTGCGGGAAGACCTTCTCGTCGGCAAGCGCGCTGCAGATTCACGAGCGCACGCACACGGGCGAGAAGCCGTTCGGGTGCACCATCTGTGGTAGAGCGTTTACCACAAAGGGGAACCTGAAGGTAAGAGGGCGCGGGGCCGAGAGGAAGGCGGGCTCCCACCGGGCCCTCCCCAGGCCGCGCGCAGTGGCTCTGCGGCGCTCTGGCCGCGTGGGAGCGGGGGGCGTGCGTGCTCGCGTGGCCACGTGCGCGCGGGTGCGCCCCCGTGGGAGAGCAGAGCCGGTCTACCGCCCGCCCCCTCTGGCCTCTTCCTTCCGCGGGCGTGGCCACCGCAGCTCGGCTGGGGCCGCCAGATCCTAGGACGTAACAGCGCGGTGGGCAGGCCCGGCGTCCGGCGAAATGCTGAGACCATATAAACGGCCTCTGAAAGCGCTCACCTAATGCAAGTCATAGCAAAGGCCAGAGGGCCCCGTGTTGTCCACGTGGCTGCCAAGACAAGCTGGGGGGCGGGGGAGACGGGGGTGGCTAGAAGAGGTCTGTTTGCAAGCATCAGCACAGAGAGGGCCAGAAGCTAGAGTGTCAGAGAAAAATAAACCGTGTTGTGTTCCTGTTGGCATGTTTTCCTCTGCGAGGCAGACTGGTAAGAGGCAGGGTAGCCTCCTTCGGGCCTGTGTTTCTGCGCTCTCGGTTAAATACCCCAGTTTCCATTCTCGTAACGCATATCTGCAGAGACAGCCAGTTTGGGTTCCAGTGGCTTCTTCAGAGGCGTTTTAAAGGTTGAAACTTGTTGTTTCTATATTCTGGACGTTCTTCAGTAAAACAAAGCAGGTCAAGGACTGCTGGCCACAGATATCCCCAGGACATTTTTAAATTGTTTCCTTCTTGTTTGAAAAAAAGGATTAGCGGAAAGAGGCGTGTCTAAACAGTTCAGAAATACAAGGGGATTTAAAAGGCGGAGGGCAGAAAGGACAGCAATGCTGGGACTAAGGAAAAGGGCCAGGGCTTGCAGGGTCCGAGTTCCAAAACATTCTCTTGGCCGCCTTGTGGGTTTTATGCCTTAGAGGGGGAAATGTTGTCTTGTCAAGTTTGTCGACTGAAAGGGCGTATTTGTTAACTTACTGGTTGTGTTTGGTAAAAGAAACGGTGCCTATTTGAGGAAGACGTGCCCATCAGAGTTCACGCATAGCTATGCTTAGTTGGCCTCCAACTGATGCCAAGAACAGGGAAGGAGAAAACGGAGAAAACGACGACTCCTGGGCGCGAAGGCTTCCTCGCGACACGCCCGCCCCGCGTGCGGGACCCTGCTTACTTGTGGGTCTCTCTCGTGTCTTGTGCAGGTTCACATGGGAACACACATGTGGAATAACGCCCCTGCCAGGCGTGGCCGCCGGCTCTCCGTGGAAAACCCCATGGCGCTGCTAGGCGGCGATGCCCTCAAGTTTTCTGAAATGTTCCAGAAGGACTTGGCAGCTCGAGCAATGAACGTGGACCCCGGGTTTTGGAACCAGTACGCCGCGGCCATCACAAACGGCCTGGCCATGAAGAACAACGAGATCTCGGTCATCCAGAACGGCGGCATCCCCCAGCTCCCCGTGAGTCTGGGCAGCAGCGCCCTCCCTCCCCTGGGGAGCCTGGCGGGCGGGATGGACAAAGCTCGCACGGGCAGCAGCCCGCCCATCGTGGGCTTGGACAGAGCAGGCTCAGACACAGGAGCCGGCCGGCCGTTCACGAGGTTTATCGAGGAGAACAAGGAGATCAGCATAAACTAGGTGGGCGGCCTCGGCTCCACCCCCGTGCTCCAGCCCACCTGCAGATGTCCGAGTCCGAGCGTTAGTCGTAGGACCTCAGTGCCGAGGTTCTTTTTAAAGTTTTATCCACAGAGGAAATCCATTGTGTGGCTGCTGGAAAGTTGTCTCGGAAGAGCTGCATGGTACTTCCTGCAGCAGTGGGTCTGACTGTTAACTGAGAACCGTGCAACCATTTCAGTAAATCTAAGTCCCAAGAAGTCATTGGAAAACCAGGTCAGGAATGGAAGCTTCGACCACGCCCACGTCCCTCCTCGTCCTAGAGGGAGAAAAGGAGGTTCCTGCAGCATTCCAGTCAAACCTATTTGATGGTTTTGTTCAAATTAATTAGGAACTTGAACTGTTTTTAGAAATCTTCATGCTAAAGAAGTGGTCTCGTACCCCGATGCGGTGTGTTAACACAGTATCTGCATCTGTAGTATTTATAATGCTAAGATCATGCGGGTAAACAGACAATATAACAGCCCCAACTTAAATGAAGCTTTTGTACTGCAGAAGACACCTGGCTATGTGGTTTTTGTTTTTTTTTTTAAGCAAGATTTGTTTTACTATTAATGAGTGGATTATTTCAATGCAGGCAAAATTGTGAAGTTTTATTGGGAAAGATAGCATGCTTTTCATGTGCAAGTACCTGTCAGTAACAAACTTTTTTATTTAAATGTTTGTAGCTGCTATGTGGACATTGTTCTATGAAATGAAAAATGTAGTGTGGTCTGTAGCTCAATGATTGGAAAAAACGGTTACAGACAAACATCACCATAAATTATTCACATTATAAACAATTGTGAGTAAATATTTCACATTATCAGAGCTGTACAATAAAAGGTAATGTTTGTATAATGTGGTTGCAAACTCTTAATTTATACTATTGCACTTTTAGTATTTTGTATTAGGGAGGTTTGTCTATAATTTGAAAAAAAATGTATTTTATAAATAGTACGTCGGTTTAAGGAAAATGGAAAACAAAACTGTTACAATTTCTTCTTTTGTCTTAAGGTCAAACAATATGAGAAATTTATGATACTTAAGCCACCAAGTTTTGTCAGCTCCTCAATAAAATAGGGCCTGCCATTTCTTAAATTAAGGTGATTTACTTAACTTTTCTACAAAGCCCATTTAAAAACTGTGACGACTCCTAACAAAGCTTTGATGAGATAACCTTAGGACTGTGACATCAATACAAGCCAGGAAGTGACTTAGGAGAGCACTGTGTAGGTATAATTTTACTGTACGCTAGTTTGTCTCTCTCTCACATGCCCCCAAACAAAACAGTGACTGCCGAATAGCACTGGTTATTGTGTACAATAAACTGGAAAGAAATATTAAGTGTCTGGCAGTATAATCAGTCATAACTTGGAAACTTTCTCAATTCCTGATTTATTTATTACCTTGTCATTAAAAGAAAGCACAATGCCCTCTGATTATTCAGAATACGATTTTGGGCTGATGACTGTGTTCCGACTGCATCCGCGATTGGGGGGGTTGGTTCCACCTGTGAGCCACCGGTGAGCCAGCGTGCTGGGCGCCTGGGGCAGAGCCTCAGGTGAGGAGCCTTCGCTGTGCTACCTCCTCTCGGTGCGCGCAAGCGTGGCGGGACCTGGCAGTGAGCTTCCTTCCAGCCAACCTTCCAGGGGCTGCCGCGGGAGCTGGATCGGCCGGAACAAAGAATCGGTGACGTCTTCCAGCCGAAACAGAATCGAACACGGCAGCAACAACAAATTCCTGCAAGAGGACGGACTGTTTCTGCCCTCGTGTAACAGCAGAGAGAGTTGAGCGGGGAAGTAGACAGCCCTGCTCTCTGCACTGATGAGGTGTGACAGCTCCTCGCTCGCAGAGGGTTTATGTGGGGGTGTTTCAAGCACTGGGAAAAGAAAACCAAGGTGGCTTAACGTTGCTGTATTTCAGCAGTTGAATGTGTTTATTATTTATCTGTGTCCTTTTTGGTGTGAATTGCTTTTGGTGTGTTTTTTTGTTTTGTTTTATTTTTGTTCTTGTTTGTTTTGGGTTAGTCTTTGGTACCATGTAGTGTTATGTCTTCTTCCAGAAGATGTGTATATAACTTAAAAAAGAGAAATGTACAGTGCTGTAAATAAGATGGCTCCTGGCAGTGCTGTGAGGCTGAGCCTCTGAGGCTCAGGGCGGCCCCCGATCTGCGTGGTGAGAGACACTATTTTTATATTGCTGTCCGCGCAGGGCTGGGAGCCTCCCTGGATCAGCTGGGAATTGTCCCCTAGATCCAATATTTTTTATTATCAAATCTTGTGGCTCGACACATCTACTGATTGAAATGGATGTCTTAGTCTAGGTTACTATTTTTGTCATATGGAATTGAATAAAATGCAGGATGTAATACTATTTCTGAATTGTGCTCCTTGATTATTCTCATGGAAAAAGTGAACTTTGAGGTTGTGGTTATTTATGGTGGATGAATGCCAGTGGTTTTTCTCCAAGGAAAGTCAACAAAGGGTTGATGGTTTAGATTTTAAGCAATATCTAATTGTATCTTGATTGGTCTTGAAATTATTATTTTTCACTTTTTTCTAAAATGAAAATGCAGCCTCCTAATTGTGGATGCTTTATATCTATGATGGAAGAAGATGTAGTAGAAAAAGCCTATTAGAAACTATTGACAATGTCTAAAAATGACTACCCTCTGAATTATCATCCCATTATCAGGGTTAAGTGAAAATATTGGCTTTTTAGGTCACTCAAACAAGTACATGTGGATCAGATTACATTCTAGGAAAGGGTATGGAAAGAAATTTGCTAAGAGTACTAAACAGAAGCAGCAGGCAGTGTCGAGATCATGAAGTCAAGACCATAACTGTCAATTCTAGGTAGAGGAGGTCCTTTATTTTAAAATAAGCTCCACCTTATGAATAATATTTGATAAAGTTTTTAAATTTTGAATAATTTATAGCTCCTGGATATTAAGATGTATAATCCATTTTTTCTTATTTAAAAAATTGTTTTAATTGGCTGTCACCTACAAGCCACAGTAATTTTTACCTGGGAAGTGCTGGGTGATTTTAAAGGAAGTAGCTACAAAGCTAAACCACAGCCGTGCCAACCTTCTGGCTGGTATCAAAAGCCTTAGAGATTAAACCATGTTGACTTCATGCAAGGATACACACTATGAAATGCAAACTGACTAATTTGGGTTATTTTAATCTCCTTTAAAAAGGAGATACAAATTCCTACAATCATTAGAATTAGCATTAATTAAAATGTGGGAAAAGGGAATTTCTTATATTTCAAAAAATCTTTTCAGACGTAAGATTTGGGGTATTTTGGCTTGAGCAGCTCGGATAGCTGCTTCCATCACATCAACTACACAGTTGCTCATACTGTGTATCAAAGAATCATAAATGCCCATCCCTAAAACTTACTTAAATACACTTCTATTGTAAGTTCATTACAGGAACCGGTAGCATTTAAGGTTAATTAAGAACATTGCTAACGGGCTAAAAAGCAATTATTTTTTAACTCTCCACTGCCTGATTGTATCCCAATAGAAGCCCGAGAGCAGTGGGGTCCCCCTACCTGCTTTTGCTCCCTATTTGGCAGGTATTTCCCAGTTTCTACTTGTTTTTCACAAAGCCACAGCCAACCTCATGGGCATTTCTTTATTACTAGGCTGCATTTACATTTCCCACCCAACCAACTTCAAATCACTATTTATTTTGGCTGTTTTTTCTAATGCCACAGAAGTTCAAACCTCACATTTCTTTCCTCTGGTGTGTGCGGGAAACGACAGTGATGAGGGCGCGAGGAAGCCCTTGCTCGGCCGGGCTGCACGCCCACCTTTCTGTCCACACCTGGACTCCCTGCTGGTGCTGGTCCTGGGGCAGGGAGCCAAGCGTTTGTTCGTTCCTCTGAAAAGTTTCAACAACAGGTGTTCTGCTGGAAGGAGAGGGTCTACTTGCTGATTTTTAGCATTGTTTGCAGAGCTAGGAAGCAAATTCGATTCCTCTTTGCCTTTTCTCTCAGGTAGGAAATGTTGGGTAATATGTATGGAGGGAAAACCGTAAAGTGAAATCCCAGTGGAGTGCATCTTCCTGCCGCCTCCCTCAGACCCTTTTGTGCCAAGCAGATGGGGGTTGGCGTTTGCCCAGCACAGAGGAGGGGGCTGGAGAGCAGCCGCCGAGACCTGCTCGTCCCCGGCTTTGCCACATGAATAGCTGTGTTCCCCTGCCCTGCCTGGATCTGTTTCCTTATCTATAAGAAGGGGGTAGAATTTGATGATTATTAAAATTTGTCCCACTTGTAAAATTCTGTTTTGTTTTGTTTTTAAAGAACTACCACTAATGTATACCTGTCCCTGACCCCCACCCCCACCCCCAAATCCACTAGGCAGACTAAGTCACAGCATTTATACAGAGGGAGAAAATATGAATGTTACCTGAGAATATTCTGCCATAGATATGAAAAATGTATCAGATGACTTTGCTAAAGAAACTATGGAATCATTTTTGGACCGTGAAAAATGTGTTGGTATCTGATTTTTTAAAAACCTTTAACCTTATCGAAGCTTTTTAAAATGTTACTATATTTAAGATAAAAATAAAAGCAAGCTCTGTGAATATTATGCTTAGTGCATTTTCTATGAGGAAAAGACTTTAAAAGCAATTTGATTTTTTTTTCATGTGTATTGCACACACAAAAACATTCATTCAAAAACATTCGATTGAAAGCAGCGGTTACTTCTTTTATTGTTCTTTCAGTAAAAGTTTAGATAACCTAACAATTAGCATTGGTCTTACTGCCCTGATTTATAGTTATGCCTGCATTGTTTGGTGTAGATTGCTTTGGAAGTGTTGCAAATTCTCCTTTGAAATAGATCCCTCTCTAGCTTCTCCCCTTACGATTTAACCAGTCTTTTGCTGAACACTGGAATGCCCCAGTGGAAAACAATGAGAAAGGTGAGGAGACAGGAAAAAGAGGGAAGCTCTGTCATTGATGTAAGAGTCTGTCCTGTTATGGCAAAAGTTCCTTACATCAGCAAATGAAAAACAAGTGATTCATTGAAAAAAGAAATTAAGTTCATTTCCACAAACTGGAGGCTGCAAGCATCAGTGTGGATCACTTGTGTTTGAGACTCAAACT
>PVKH010004973.1:0-22659 GCA_004027955.1 Chaetophractus vellerosus
GTAATCCCTGCCTGTGCTGCAGGAGTTCAGTGCAGTAATCTCGGATGCTGACTGTACTGGGTGACTGGGCAGCTGTCTGGGTTAAGGATTTCTGATCCGTTAATTGTGACAGTGTGGAGGTTAGAGATGCTACAGAAAGGTCTCTAGACTGCTGAGAAGACTGCTCCAGACTCCGCTCAAGAGAGACACTAGACATGGACAAAATCTCTAGGCAAGAAGAGACCTGCGATGATTCCGATGAAATGGGAGAGATTGGGGTGTTCTCCCCCACCAGCAGTTGCTGAACCTCCAGAGCCACAGCATTGCAGACATGGCAGTAGGGATCTGCACACAGGAGCCTCCGCACACTTCCCTCCTGAGGAAGCCAGCCCTGGCTGGGAAGGGAAACATGACAACCGTTACTGAAGCAGTGTCCTCTGCCTCCTGGGAAGAGAGTAGCATGGAGGATAGGGTTGCCCTCCCCTAGTCCTGTATGCCCTAAGGCCTGCCCCACAAGAGTCTACCCCTTTGCTTTTCTCCCTAAGGTAATGGCATTCCTTGGGTGAGGGCTGCCTTGACTTATGATCTGGGGCTTGTTGAACTAAGAAGGCAGGTAGAACTGAGAATTGGGAGTCAGATTTTGCATACCTGTACTGAGAAGCTAATGAGAAGGGAATTGGGCTGATGGAAGAGCCAAGTGGTTAGCTGATGGGGTGTCACCAGGAGCAACAGTAGGTAGAACCTTGGGGGAATCTCTTTGGGTATAAGAATTCGGCCTTTCCACACTATGGAAATGAGATTCTTGCATGAGAACTCTGCATTCTGGGGCTAAGGACTGTCCCTGGTCATCTATGCAACATCTCTTGGGAAACAATCCTGTTCTCTAGAGATCTTATGAAGCAGATAAGTTGTTAGCCTTCTGTCTGGGGGCTGTCCCAGAAACTGTTCTCCCCAAAGATCGACCAGGGGATTTATGTCAGCAGGGTCCAGCCAGCTCAGATGAGCCTGTCTTTGAAAAGGTCTAGGTGCAAAGAGAATACAATGATGATTTATTTATGAGAAATCCACTTTCCTTCCTGGATAAATTTGTGCCATGGCTGAATTCAACCCCATGTGGAGGCATTTACCTGAATTCCTAGAATAATGTATCTGTAGCCTCCCTCCTGGGATGTCTGACCTCTGTGCCCTCACAATCCCCTCAAATGGTGAACCAGCCTCTACTGAGTGGCTTCCTTCCAGCCATTATCCCTCTCCTCACCCCTACTCCAGGTTAAGCTGAGAACTAATTACAGGCCAGGATGGGGTTGGGAGACAGCCATGAGAAACAAATCACCTTTTTAAGAGAGAGAGCAGCTCCAGTGGCTTTTCAGCTTCTTCCCGGGAAGCTTTCCTAGCTGAGAAAACAGGAGACAGTGTTGTGTGAGATGGGAGAGAGTTAATGGACATGCTCTAGGAAACTAAATAGTAAGGTACTTGACTCTGAGTGAAATGAAACTGTAAACCAAGAGTCAGTGCTCTGAGGCATGTCTGTTACAACTTAAACATTTACACTGTGGTCATACCTAATCTTTTATCTTTACAACCACAGTGTGAGTGAGATAGGATCATCAGTGTTGTGCTCATAACAAGACTGAGAAAGAAGTGATTTCCCCAGGGTCATATAACTAATAAATGGCAGTTAAGAACTTCTGCCCTACTTCCTCATTTCTCCTTCCCAGTGGGGTAAGGTAGAGAATTTTGGAATATATCCAGGCTATGATTTCCCATCCAAGGAAGTTTTATCAACAAGTTGTTAATTTAGGGAGTTGGGACCTTCAGTGGTCAGAGAGGGTCAGAAGTCCATGGGAACCTCACCCACAGTGGAGGAGAGTCAGAGGAGAAATTGGGACTTTACCTCTTGATGTTCTATCTCTAGCCCTTTGTCTGACTCTTCGATGATTCTTAAAGACAAAAAGTTAAAGAGTGTGAAGCTGGGACACCATTTTCTTTTCATGTGTAAAATGAGACAAAACCCACAAACAGTACACAGTCCTTTTCTATATACCAGTTTTATACACTCTTGTATTTCTTTCCCTGCTCCCCACTTTTCACCTCATCTCCCTTCTCTGCTTATTTCTGATTCACTTCGAGGTTCTTCTGTACATCCTACCACCTAAGACAAGTTCTGGAGGGGGGCTTAGAATGAGGTAGTAGGAAAAGTAGAACAGATTAAAGAGTCAGTGGTTTAAGTAGTCAAATGGCCTCAGCCATCAAACTACCACCACCAAGAAAAATCACCCAAATTGGAGCTTTTCTGGGATCCAGTGTGAAATTCCCTTAAAAAAAAAAAAGCTGTGGGTAAGAATAACAAGTGAAAATGAAAGGATACACATTTTCTTGTTTGAAACATAATCAGTTCAGTCATTAGTATAGCATTTCCCTACCCGGGAAGAGCTCCTGATACGTCCCAATCTTAATCCTTGGTGGCTTCTTTTCACTTTCCAAATAATTAGGATAATGATGAGGATGGAGCCATAGGTATATAAGGGATATCCAACATCCCACAGAACAAAGGTAGGGCTCAACATGATCTAAACCTCACTAGCTATCCATCTTCCTAGCCTTCCAGGGTCTTGGAACTTAATGCCTCCAGATTCTAGACCTTGTCATGTTTGCCTCACAGAAGATGGAACCAGGCCACAAGCGTGCATCACAAAGTCCTAATGTTTTAACAAGGCAGACATAGCATCATACACCTTTATCTGTCTTAGAGACACTAATGTGGTGATTCAGTGTTTAGATGAGGGTGTCCTGTTGTTAGGGTTGCAGAGCCTGGGACTAAAGGTGCCATAATCACAGGTAGCATATACCTGCTCATGCTCCCATACCTCCTCATGGCTCAGTTCTCTCCTTTATCACAATAGTATAATCACTCATCCCCAGATAATTGTGTCTTTAAGCACAGTTTGCCCTTTAAAAGATAATGATGAGTTTAGAGCAACTCCATCAATTCCATCACTTGTACAGGGGAGATAACTGAAGAAACACAAGAGTTATAGAGCAGGTATCATCTTGTTAAGTCTTGGAAACAGAGTTTTGCTGTCATAGGCAATGTGTAGTCAGTGTTGAGGTTCAGGAAGAAGACCATGTCTGATATGACAAAGAAAGGACAAAGTACCAGTCCTTTTAAATATCATTCTGAGAATTAAAGGACTCTTGCCAGTCTGTGTGGTCAGGCTTGCAGATGGGTGGAAAGAATGTAAGCACTGCTTTCCCTGGAGGTACATGAATGAGGCTCACTTCTGGAGGTCTGTCTAAGGCTTGCTTTTCCAGATCTACCTCTACAGATCTTACAGCATCTTTTATGCTCTTTTATGGAGATGGATTATTGACAAGGCTTTCAATTGAAGGCCAAACTTGTGGCTCTTTGACTCTACCATGATTGTAATGTTGGCTAAAAGAGTGTTTTTTTAAAAATCTGAATTTGAACCTTTTAGGTAGGGCAGGTTTTTTCCTGTTCAAACCTAATACACCAACACACCTCTGTCTATTGATTCACATAGTATTTTATAGCCCATGTCAACATTGTGATATACCTCCAATACCCCAGGATTTCTGAATTTCCTTGATAAGATCTTTGCTGGGTGAGAGGGAACCCACAGCCAAAAATTCTTAGGCTGAAAATCTCTGAAGAGGCTATTGGTCCTTGGTCCAGCATCCAGTCCCCCACCCAGCAGGGATCGTGAATGCTCAATATGTGCTCAACCCTAAGCTGGGCAGTGTCAAGGGTAAAAAGACATTCAAATTTATTGCATGCCTACTTTCAGGACACTTAAAAATTTAGATTCAAATACAAGACTAATTCACATATAGCAAGAGTCAACAATTTATTTCAAATAATTTTATGTACCCAATTTTGAGGCTCATCCTCAAACATAACCTTTCAAGAGAGAGCTGAGACAGAATCAGGGAGGGTATAAAAGTGCAGGCTGTGGGGAAAAAGAGAGTGTTCCAAGTGGGAGGGAAACTTACAAAAACTGAGAAATGGCTCATGGATTTCCTTTGGCAGTGAGATATGCAGTTTACCTCTAAGCAAAGGTGCAGTTGGGTAGATTGGAGAGGAATTATGAGGAAAGATTGAAGCAGCAGGCATGAGGCCTCTTGAAGGAGGACTTTAGCATTTATTTTATTTCAACCACTAAAATTATCTATTTTTAAAAGTAAACATGCCTGAAAACCAGTAAGATGGTGGCAGAGTAAGGAGCTTGTAGAGTCAGCTCATGCTACAGGGCACTTAGTAATCACCCAGAACTATCTAAAGCACCTGTTTGGGGGCTGTGGGAGACCAGAAGAGCATCCTGCAACATCCTTGAAAAAATAGAAGGAGGAGACTGCCCCTCTGCAGAGAGGATTGGTGAGTAGAGCCCTCCACACCACAGAGGCCAGTGCCCATCCTCCACTGGCAGCACAAGCCGACTCAGGAGCTATTCCGTGGCTGGAATTGGAAGCTCCACTTCCCCAAAACGGAGGAGGAAGACTGAATCCTCTGGGCCCGCACATAATAAAACTTTGTTCAATTAGCCTCCCCAGAGTGCCGTTTGGGTCTTTTTCATTCCGTCGGCCACAACAGTATAACCCTAAGAAGAGCTAAAGTTTGAACCTGTCCAAGTCAGAAGGAGGCCGGAAGCCGCCATTTTGGCATGAGGGCAAGCCAGGTTGATTGAAAATCATAGTGACAGTAGGGACCGGCTTCTTTCCACCCAGATCAGACTGCAGCCCTAGCCTAGGCTTCAGCCCCACCTCTGGCAGGGAGGAAGCTGCGGAACCTGCATCAGCCTCTCCAGGTAACTGCAGGTACATTCAGGTGGCACTGACTGAAAAGTCGGAAGTCTGCTGGGGCAACTGCGGTCATTTGGACCTGCACAGCATAGATGGAGCTGCCCACACCTGCAGCTCCATCCCCACCCCAGGCAGGGGAGGAAGGGGCATGAAGCTTCATCAATCTCTTGGGGTAACTACAGTCTAAGCCTGCATGACTTGGATTATTACACATGGCTGTGGCTCTGTCCCTACCCCTGGCAAAGGAGAAAGGTGGAAGAAGCTCCATTGGTCCCTGGGGCAATGCCGGCAGCTTGAGCCTCCACCATTTATAGCATCAATTACTTCCTCAGCTCCTACTACACAACCAGCAAGGGAGAAAGGGCAAGAATACACTAAACTAAAGAAAGAAACTGCACCCAGAATAAATACATTTAGTAAGCCAGATGCCAAGACACTAACAAAAAAATTACAATCCATACCAATAAACAGGTAGATATGCCCCAGTTAAAGGAACAAGATAAGCCTCCAGATGACATAAAGGAGTTGAGATAACTAGTAATAGATGTTCAAACAAATCTCCTTAATAAATTCAATGAGGTGACTAAAGAGATTAAGGATATTAAGAAGCTATTGGATGAGCACAAAGAAGAATTTGAAAGCATACACAGAAAAATAACATATCTTATGGGAATGAAAGGCACAATAAATGAAATAAAAAATACATTGGAATTATATAAAAGCACATTTGAGGAGGCAGAATAAAGGAACAGTGAGTTTCAAAACAGGGCCTCTGAAAATAAATCTACAAAAGAACAGATGAAGAAAAGAATGGAAAAAATTGAACAGGGTCTCAGGGAACTAAATGAGAGCAAGAGACATGCAAACATACGTGTCGTTAGTGCCCCAGAAGAAGAAAAGAAGGGGAAATGGGCAGGAGGAATGTTTGAAAAAAAATGGTAGAAAATTTCCCAACCTATTGGAGGACATAGATATCCATATCCAAGAAGCACAACATACTCCTATTCGAAATAATCTGAATAGACCAACTCTGAGATACATACTAATCAGAATGTCAAATGCCAAAGACAAAGAGAGAATTCTGAGAGCAGCAAGAGAAAAGCAATGCATAACATATAAGGGATACCCAATAAGACTAAGTGCCCATTTCTCATCAGAAACCACAGAGGCAAGAAGACAGTGGTCTGATATATTTAAGATACTGCAAGAGGAAAAACTCCCAGCCAAGAATCTTATATCCGGAAAGAATGTCTTTCAAAAATGAGGGCGAGTTTAGAATATTCACAGATAAACAGAAACAGAGAGTTTGTAACCAAGAGACTGGCTTTGCAGGAAATACTAAAGGCTGTGCTACAGTCTGAAAAGAAAAGACAGGAGAGAGGCTTGGAAGAGAGTCTAGAATTGAAGATTATATAAGTAAAAGTAACTAAAAGTGTCAAAAGAGTGGTGAAAATAAAATATGACAAATAAAACCCAAAGGTCAAAATAGGTGAAATAAGAACTGCCTTTACAGTAATAACATTGAATATTGATGGATTAAAGTCCCCAATCAAAAGACACAGACTAGCAGAATGGATAAGAAAATATGACCCATATGCTGTCTGCAAGAGACTCACCCTAGACCCAAGATACCAAAAGATTGAAAGTGAAAGCCTGGAAAAAAGGTATTCCACACATTCAAAAACCAAAAAAAAAAAAAAAAAAAAAAGAGTAACTATACTTATATCAGATGAAATAGACTTTAAAAGATACTAGTAATGCGCAATCTGAGGAGGAAGTCAGGGGGAAAAATCCACTTACAATAAATGACGAAAAGAATAAAATATTTAGGAGTAAACTTAACTAATGATGTAAAGTACTTGTATTCAGAAAACTACAACTCATTGTACCTAAATAATTGGAAGAACATTCCACACTCACGGATTAGAAGACTACTATCCATGTGCCAACTGGGTCCAGAGGCTCTGTGGACCTGCAACTCCTACTCTACAACTCAATGGACTCACCCAGGACACCTAGTGGGGAGATGATGATCGACGACGGCTATCCTGGGGAATGGAGAGAGCCTGCAGCTGCAGGCAGATCAACTCTTCCATCGTATCCACGGGATATAAGCTCCCCCTCACTGGGTGGTGGAGGGGACATCACCATCCCAGACTCCTCAGGATTGGGGGAAGAACTATGGACTAGAATGGTCTTGTTGGTGTCCTGTTATAGACTTGTGATACATGCAATGGAAGAAATTACAAAATTATGTGGACCCAGGGACACTGGACACTTTGGGGGCAGGGAGAGGGAAGGGCAATTGTAATACGGGGTTTTTTTGGGGACTTGGGAAATGTCATGGGTGATGTTGCAATGGAGGATATAGGCCATTTTATATCATCATGTATCATGCAGAACTGTATGGGAGTGAGGGTGGTCTACAGTCTGAACTGTGATCCATGCTTGAAGGCAAAGCCCCAAAATGTGTATATCTATCACAGGCGTTGTGCCACACTGATGAAGGATATATATGTGGGAGGTTGTGGGAGGTGTGGGAGGTGGGGTATATGGGTACTCCTAAAATTTCTGTGTAACATTTATGTAATCAATGTATCCTAAAATATATATATATATATATATATATATATATAATTTTTAAAAATTTTTTTAAAAAGATGTCATTTCTACCCAAATTGATATACAGATTCAATGTGATCCCAATCAAAATTCCACCAGCATTTTTTAAATAAATGGAAGACACGATTATCAAATTGATTTGGAAGGGTAGGGGGTCCTGAATAGCCAGAAACATCTTAAAAAGGAAAAGCAGGGGGCCGGCTGTAGCCCAGTGGATAGGGTGCCGGTTCATCACATGGGAGGCCCCGGGTTCAGTTCCCGGGGCCTCTCCGAGCGGGCAGACCACCTTGAGAGGGCAAGCCACCGTGGGCGGGGCAGAGCCGCCGTGGGCAGGGCAAAAAGCCGCCACGGGCAGGGCAAGTTGCCCACGAACAGAGCAGAGCCACCCACAAGCAGAGCAGAGCCACCCACGAGCAGAGCAGAGCCGCCCGCGAGCAGAGCAGAGCCACCCGCGAACGGGGCAAGCTGCCCGCACGGTGAGCTGACTCGACGCGTCGCCGCAGCGGGGGGGAGACAAAGTAGACACGGAAGAACGCGAAAATGAACACAGCAAGAACAAGCAGAAAGTGGGGGATATGTAACAAGAAAAGCAAAGTTAGAGGACTGTCACTTCCAGACTTTAAATCATACTACCTACCTACAACCGTAAATACATCATAGACCAATGGAACTGAATTGATGGTTCAGAAACAGACCCTCACATCTATGGTCAAGTGATTTTTGACAAGTCTGTCAAGCCCACCCAGCTGGGCAGAACAGTCCATTCAACAAATGGTGCTAGGAGAACTGGATATCCATAGCCAAAAGAAAGAAAGAGGACCCCCATCTCACAACTTATACAAAAATTAACTCAAAATTGATAAAAAAAAAAACTAAATATAAATCAAGTGCCATAAAGCTTCTAGAAGAAAATATAGGAAAACATCTTCAAGACCTGATGGTAGGTGGTAGATTCTTAAAGGAGATAGGAGGACTTATGTATGTATAAGTTTTAATTAACTTTATTGTAAAAGTGTGGAAAAGTATAGAGTTGATGGTAACACATTATAGTGAGTAACAGCTGGTTTATAAATGGGAATGTGGCTGGAAAGAGTGGTCTAGGGATGTAAATGTCAATTGCAAGAGAGCTAGAGAATAATCTAGGGACTGAATAACATTACAGAGGTGGATGAGAATTGTGGTTGATGGTACAAATGCAAGAGTGTCCTTAGTGAGTTAGAGCAGATGTACATCATTATTGCAGGGTGGTGGGAATGTGGAGAAGCATGGGAAAACCACAACTGGAGTGACCTATGGACTGTGGTTAACAGCAATACTGTAATATTCATGCATCTATGCCAAAGATGTACTGTGTTGATAATGGGGGAGAGTATGGAAAAAGTATGCCGAATATACTCTATGGACCATGGTTAGTGGTAATAGTCTGAAGATATTATCTCATAATCTGTAACAAATGTTCCACCACAATGTGATGTGTTGATAGAGGGCTGTTCTACAGGAATTCTGCACATGTACTTGATTGTTTTGTAGGTTCACAACTTCTGTAATAAAATATATATTTTTAAAAAATAGGGTGGGAAAAATATACCAAATGTAAGATACTTCGGTTAGTAGTAATATTTTTGAGGATGCTCCTAAATCATTGGTTAAAAATGTTTTACAACAATGCAAGGTATTGGTGATAGGGTGAGGTATGAGAGCCCTGTATGATGTTATGTATGTTTTGTAAGTTCACCACTATTACTATACACTTACTGTTTATGTATGTTTATGTATGAGTGATATACTTCATTAAATTAAAAAAATTTTTTGAGTAAATGAAGACAGTATAAAAGAAAATCATAGTCCATTCTCTCTTCTGTACATAAATACAAAAATCCTAATTAAAGAATTAGAAATTCGAGTGAAAAAAAAGTAAACATGCCTATATATAGTAGAAAATTCAAAAGGCACAAGTGGTTATATAGTATGTCTCCTTCCCAGCCTTGTCTCCCATCTCCCATTTGTCATCCCTGGAGCCAATCACTCCTATTAGGTTCTTGTGAATCTTTCCAAAGTAGTCTAGAATAGACAAAAAGAAATGAATTTTCATGATTTTCTTCACAAATAGAAGCATACTATAGACACTCTTTTCCTTCTCTTACTTCATTTAATAATACAGATATGTATAGTGCATATTTTCTTTCATGGTTGTACTCTCTTCCTTGATATGGCTATAATACAATTTACCTTCAATGCCCTACTAATGGATATTTAGTTATAGTCTTTTCCCTGACTAATAATGCCAACATGAACCTCTTATAAATATATATATATATATATGTCTGAGGAAAAATTCCTGAGAGTAAAATTGTGGGTCAAATGGTGTGTGTATTTTAAATGTTGATTTGCCTATAGTACAAATTAACACTCTCAAAAAATTTTTAAGAATGCCTCCCTTCTCATATCCACATAGATTTTAGTTTTACCAAATATTTCTCTTTGGCCATCTGAGAGGTAAAAAATAATATTTTTTAGTATAAGTTTATTTGTATAAATTTATTTTACAGGAGATTGTGCATCTTTTTATATATTTATTAACTTTTCTTTGGAATAGTTCAGATTTCTTACTGATCTTTCTACTAGATTATCTTTTTCCCATGGATTTATGGGTACCTTTATTTATTTGCTTTTAAATTCTTTTTTATCTTTATAGGTACTTTTATATCATAGGAAAATTAGCCCTCTGTTATATCTATTGCAATTTTTTTTCATTTTTTCATTTGTCCTTTGGTCATTGTGATGATTTTGGCCATGCATAAGTTTTTTTATGAATGGTACAAAAGCACATGAAAAGATGTTCAACATAATTAGTCATTAGGGAAATGCAAATCAAAACCACAGTAGTAACCACCTCACACACACTAGAATGGCTATTATTTTAAAAACAGAAAATAACAAGTGCTGACAAGGATGCGGAGGAATAGGAACCCTCATACCTAGTTGGTGGGAATTTAAAATGGTATAGCCACTGTTGAAAACAGTTTGGTGGTTCCTTAAGACATTAAACCTAGAATTACCATATGACCTGGAAAATCCACTCCTAGGTATATACCCAAAAGAATTGAAAGCATGGACTTGGACAGATATTTGTATACCAATGTTCAATGTTCATGAACATACATAAACAATAAGTGTATAGTAAAAGTTGTGAACTTACAAAATAAACATGCATAACATCACACAAGGGTCCCATACATCACCCCTCCACCAACATCTTGCATTGTTGGGATACATTTATTATACACTATGCAAGAGCATCTTCAAAATATTACTACTAACTTACATTCCAGACTTCTCAAGATTGGGGGAACAACTATGGACTAGAATGGACTTGTTGGAGTCCTGATATAGACTTATGATGTATGCAATGCAAGAAATTGCAAAATTATGTGGAGCCAGGGTCATTGGACACTTTGGGAGCAGGGTGAAGGAAGAGCAATTGTAATGCAGGTTTTTTTTGTTTTGTTTTTTGTTTTTTGTTTGTTTGTTTGCTGGTTTTTGGGGGGGTGGGACCTGGGAATTGTCATGGATGATGCTGCAATAGAGGATGTAGGCCAGTTTATATGATCATGTATCATTCAGGAACTGTAAAGAAGAGAGGGTTGTCTATGGCCTGAATTGTGATCTATGTCTGATGGCAAAGCCCCAAAATGTGTGTAACTATCAGAGGCGTTATGCCACACTTAGGGATGTGCATATGGGGGGTTGTGGGAGGGGTGGGGGGTGGCACAAATGTTACACAGAGATTCCTGGAATCTCTGTGTAACATTTGTGTAATCAATGTATCCTAAAAATGTATATAGATATATAAAAAATTAATTTAAAAAATAATTTAAAAAAATATTACTACTAACTATAGTCCATATCTTACATTTGGTGTATTTTTTCCCCAACCCACCCTATTTTTTTAAACAAATCAATTTTATTAATACATATTGATAAAGCATACAATTTATCCAAAGTATACAATCCATGATATTTGGTATAATCACATAGCTGTGCATTCATCACTTCAATTCATTATTAAAGCATTTTCATTATTTCAATAATAATAATAATAAACAATAAACAAACAAGGAAATACCTCCCCTCTCAATTTCTCTGTTTCCCCTGCTGTACATAGCTGCTATTTCTGGCTATTCTTGCATAATTAATTATTTGTTTATTAGAATTTTTATTGAGATATATTCGCATAACATATGATCTATCCAAAGTGTATAATCAATGGCTTTTTTTAGCTGCTAAAAAGACCTTTATTATAAAATTGTAAAATAAAATAGAAAAATAGATTGAAAGAAATTACAAATTTTAAAAGAGAGTGTAAGGCCAGGTTAGATTTAACATAATCAATTATAAGAAATAGATAGTATAGCAACAAACATTTATAAATATAAATAATAATTCTAATATAATAGAAATTATTTAGCATGACTACTGTTGAAAAGGATTTTTAGTTTTTCTACCTCATAAAATTATGAGTTGGCATATTGTTATCTGTGGTAATTCATTCCAATAAGATGTGAAGAATTCCCAAATCGGAATTTGGTTATCCAGAAAGAATTATGGCCTAAATGAAATTAAATAACTAAACCAAAAATTTATTTCATTCTTAGAGATTATGTCCAATAGTTAGAGCTGCAATATAAAAATTAGAATTATGTTATACTTAATTTCTATTATATTAGAATTGTTATTTACATTTATAAATGTTTGTTGCTATACTATTTCTTATAATTGATTATATTCAATCTCTGCCTTTTAATAGGAGAATTTAATCTGTTGACATTTAAGGTAATATCTGATAAAGATTTACTTCTACTAGTCTACTATATGTTTTCTCTATGTCTTATATGTTTTTGTTCCTCAATTATTCCACTATTGCCTTTTTTGTTTTTAGTTGACTTTTGTAGCATACCATTTTGATTCCCTTCTTTCCTTTTCTCTATATTTTTCAGTTATTTTCTTCGTGGTTACCTTTGTAATTACAATTAACACCTTAAACTAATAACCTAGTTCAAAAAGTACCAACTTAGTTTCAGTAGTATATAAACACTATACTCCCATATATCTCCAAACCTCACCCTTATATAGTTATTGTCTCATATTACATCCTTATACACTGGATGCCCATTAACAGATATTATAATTATCATTTTACACATTTGCCTTTTAAGTCATATGGGGGGAGCAGTTACAAAGCAAAATTATTATTATATAGGATTTTATATTTACCTATGTAGACCTTTACCAGTGTTCTTTATTTCTTCTTATGGCTTTGAGCTATGTCTAGTGTCCATTTATTTCAGCCTGATGGACTCCCTTTAGCATTTCTCATAGAGCAGATCTTCTGGTAATGAGCTCCTTCAGCTTTTATCTATCTGTATATGTCTTTATTTCTCTTTAATTTTTGAAGGATAATTTTGTTGGATATAGAATCCTTAGTTGACAGTTTTTTTCCTTTAAAGACCTATGAATATGTCACCCCACTGTCTTCTGGCCTCCATGGTTTCTGATGGGAAATCTACTGTTAATCTCAATGGCGATATCTTGTATGTGACAAGTTGCTTCTCACTTGTTGCTTTAAAATTCTCTTTGTCTTTGGATTTTGACAATTCCACTATATTGTGTCTTGGTGAAATATGTAGATATATTTGAGTCTGTCCTGTTTGGAGGCTACTCAAAATGAATCATAGATTAAATATAAAACCTAAAACTAGAAAATTTACAGAAGAAAAAAAGTAAAAAAACCTTTGTAACTTTCAGTTAGCAATAGATTTCTTATAATTACAAAATTACAATCTAAAAAAGACAAAATAGATAAATTATACTTCATTAAAAATTTAAAACTGGGGCCGGCTCGATAGCCCAGTGGATAGGGCGCCGGCATACCACATGGGAGGCCCCGGGTTCGATTCCCGGGGACCTCTCCTAGCGGGCAGACAGCCTTGAGAATGGCAAGCCGCCATGGGCGGGCCGGAGCCGCCGTGGGCAGGGCAAGAAGCTGCCACGGATATGGCAAGAGCCGCCACGGGCAGGGCAGGTCGCCCGTGGATGGAGCGCAGCCAGCCACCCGCGAACTGAAAGCCGGCCGTGAATGGACGCAGAGACCGCCCACAAGCGGGGAAAGCCACATCTGCGCAGTGACCACTCTCGGCGCGTCGCCGCAGTGGGGGGAAGGGGAGATATGTAATAAAATAAATAAATCTTTAAAAAAAAAATTTAAAACTTCTCTTCAAAGGATTATACTAAAGAATGAGAAGATGAGTCACAGAATGGAAGAAAATATTGCATATATCTGAAAAAGGACTTGTATCCGGAATATATAAAGAACCCTCAAAATTCAACAATAAGAAAGCCAACACCCCAATTAAAAAATGAGCATAAGTTGTGAGCACACACTTCACAAAGAAGTGGTGAGGCATGAACTTTCATGCGTGTCCCAGGGTTTCCGCCAAGACGGCAGTGTACTTACTTACTGGAGGCCCTGGAACTTAGGGCTTCCCTCCTGGCTGTATTACTATTTCTACGTAACAAATTATCCCAAAATTTAGAAGCTTAGAAAAACATACATTTATTCTCTCATGGTACCTATGGGTCAAGAATCCAGGAATGGCTTAACTAGCTCATCTGCCTCAGGGTCTTTCACAAGGCTGAAATTAGAGTGTCAGCCCAGGGTCTGCAATCTCATCTGTAGGTTTAACTGGGGAATGAATGGTCTGCTTCCAATTGGCTGTTGGCATCGTTCAGCTCCTCATGCTTTACTGGACTGAGGACTTCTGTTCCTGCTGATTGCCAGAGGCCACCCTCAGGACTTGGTGATGTGGCCTCTCCAACATGGCAGCTTCCTTCGTAAAAGCACACAAGCCAGAAGACAATAGAGTCTGCTAGCGAGACATAAGTAATAATCTTTTGTCACCTAATCATGAAAGTGACATCCCCTCAATGTTGCCATATTCTATTGGTCAGAAACAAGTTACTCCAGGAAGGAATGCCATTAATATCAGGAAGCAGCGTTCATCTTAGAAGCAGCATACCACACTAACCTCAGAAAATCCAGTTTTCTGGGTCAGTTTTTTTTTTCCTTCCTGACATCCAATACATATTTCCTTCTAATCAAATTCTTTGAACATACTATTGCCAACCAGTTCTTTCTGCTAATGATAATTCTGATGTGAAAGCATGGTTCTTTACCTATTTCTATCCAGCACCCAGGATGGGGCTTCATACAGTCTGCGCCATGATGGGGTCCCGACAGAGCTGTGCACCTACCTTTGTGCTTTTTCTGCCTTCTGGAATGACCTTTCTTCCCTTATCCACTGCAGAAACCCTTACTCATCTTTCAAGATTTAGCTTACATAACACCTTTTTAAAAAAAAATCCTCCAGTTATGCCCCCTACCCAGCACATACTCACACTGCAGTCTCACAGTCTGAGTGAGGTTCCATTTGTTCATTCTGCCAACAGGTATTAAGCACCTGATCTGCACCTCACCCGTAATAGGCTGCACTCAGCAAATGTTTGTAAAATCAACAAACAAGTACATGATGATAATTAAGGTGTAATAACTGCATCAAATGGAGCTGACTCTGTGCTTCTGGGGCCCAGAGCAGAGAACAGGTGTGCCTCTCCATCTTACTGAGAAGCTCTGCTTGCTAAGTGCAGTCCACCAGCCAATCACCAAGGTGTGATGTTCCTTAACTGCTGCTCTCCTCCTGTGGGACATCAGCACTGTAGCTTTTAATGAAGACTCAGCCCAGGCCCCCAGAGGCCAAAGATTGTACTATGATTTTGTTCTTATGTAGATTAAAGCTTTGTGGGCTTTCAGTAAATATTTAAAAACAGCAGGTCCTCCCTCATGCCTGATCCCCTTGAACTGAGGCCAGGGACAGTTTACTCAGTCAGTCTTTGGGTTCACTTAGGGTGACCAGGGACAGTTTACTCAGTCAGCCCTTGGGTTCCTGAGGCGACTGAGGCTGGTCCTGCTGTGTTAGATAAACAAGGTGAATGAAAGTATTCTGGGTCTACAGAGATGGACACTAAAAATAGCATGTAATGCGACAACATGGATGAACCTTGAAGACATCATTTGAGTAAAAAGCAGATACAAAAGGACAAATATTGTATGACCTCAATGATATGAAATAATTAGAATAAGCAAACTCAAGAGTCAGAATCTAAAATATAGGGGGGCCGGGTGTAGCCCAGTGGATAGGGCGCCAGTACACCACATGGGAGGCCCCGGGTTCGGTTCCCGGGGACCTCTCCAAGCGGGCAGACCGCCTTGAGGGGGCAAGCCGCTGTGGGCGGGGCAAAGCTGCCGTGGGCAGGGCAAGTCGCCTGCGAATGGAGCTGAGCTGCACGCAAAACGGAACAAAGCCGCCCACCAGCCGGGCAAGCCGCCTATGCGGTGGGCCGACTCGGCGCATCGCCGCAACAGGGGGAGACAAAAAAGCAGACATAGAAGAACACAAAAATGAACACACAGCAAGAGCAAGCAGAAAGGGTGGGGATATGTAACAAAAAATAAATAAATAAATAAATAAATAAATAAATAAATAAATAAATGAATGAATGAATGAATGAATGAATGAATAAATAAATAAATAAAATAAAATATAAGTTGCCAGGGGACAAGGTGGAGGTAGGAAATAGGGAATTAATCTTAAATTATACAGGGAATTTGGGTTAGGGAAAAGTTTTGTTAATGGATTATTGTGATGGTAGCACACCACTGTGAACATAATTAAGAGCATTGAACTATATATTTGAATGTGGTTAAAAGGGGAAATTTTAGGTTGTATATATGTTGCTAGAATAAAAAATTTTTGAAAGAGCATAGTACTGTACAACACAAACAGTAAGCCCTACTGGAAACAATGTACTATAGTTAATAGTACAATTATAAAAAATGTTCTTTCATGAATTGTAACAAAGGTATCACACTAACACAAGATGTTAATAATAGAGTATTGGGGTCGGCTGGATAGCCCAGTGGATAGGGCGCCGGCATACCACATGGGAGGCCCCGGGTTCGGTTCCCGGGGACCTCTCCTAGCGGACAGACCACCTTGAGAAGGGCAAACCGCCATGGGCGGGCCAGAGCCACCGTGGGCAGGGCAAAAAGCTGCCACGGACAGGGCAAAAAGCCACCACGGGCAGGGCATGTCGCCCGCGAATGGAGCGCAGCCAGCCACCCGCGGACTGAGAGCCGGCCGTGAATGGAAGCAGAAACCGCCCACAAGCGGGGAAAGCCGCGCCTGCTCAGTGACCAGTCTCGGCACATCGCTGCAGTGGGGGTGGGGGGGTAGATATGTAATAAAATAAATAAATCTTAAAATAATAATAATAATAATAGAGTATTATATGGGAACTCTACCTTATGCAAAATTTTTCTATAAACCAACAACTTATCCAATAAAAAATGAATTTAAAAAAACAGCATGTATGGGATACTGTCAGGCAACAGAATGGCTCGTTAGGAACAGGGTCCAAGAGAACTGTGGTGAGGCAATGGATTCCTAAAGAAACAGCTAGTCACTGGAGAATATCCAGACCACTTGGGTCCTGGGCTTTCTCAAAGAGCAGGAGTCCCACGTAGGGCAAAAGAGGACTCTCTTTTTTACACATTTTTCTTAGATGTGCAGTGAGCTCAGTGTGTCTGCATGTACATTCTGCATTTTTTTAAAACTTATTTTGAAATAACTTCAAACTTACAGGAAAGTTGCAAAAATAATACAAAAATCAATACAAAGAACACCATTTTGCCACATTTGTTATATAATTTTATCTGTATGTCTGCCTCTATTTTATAAAACTTTGAGTGTAGGTTGCATACATCATATACCACTAAACATTTAACACTTCTATGTACATTTCCTAAGAACAAGGGCGTTCACTTGTGTAACCACCTCAAGTACAGCTATCAAGTTCAAGAAATTTAACATTGATATAAAGCATACATTGATCAATTTTTTCAGTTGTCCCAATAATGTTCTTTTAGGCATTTTCTCCTAATGTGATTAATCCCTCATCATATGCTTGGGAGTGGTTGAGATGGGAACTTTTATGTTGTATATGTGTTACCATAATTTAAAAAAAAAAAAGACTAAGGAGACAATAACAATAAAATGCAATGCATTCTGCATTTTTTTTTACAGACCCTGGTTCTGCTGGTTTTCCAAACCTTTGCCTAAGATCACTTTCCATGTTAGGTGTGTAGCTTTCCTTGAAGCTCTAAGATTTTCTTCAGATACTTGCTTCCAGGATCCAATTCTTGACTGCCCTGAAATTTTGCTAACTTATGAACTGATGCTGCTCTTGCTGATTCCTCCAGCTCAAACACAGGGCCAAGGAAATGCATTTTCAAGCGTCCAACTTGTGCCTTTGGGGTAGCTACTCTCCTGGGGGTCAGGCCACAGTGCCACAGACCATAGCATACGTGGGACTGTTGACTTTTGGTGGTGTTGGGTTCTCTTTTACCATTGTGGTTGTGGAAACTGGCTAAATTCCGAAATTGAGTAGCTCTCCCTGTGGTCACAGAAATCACTTATAACTACATGGGTTACCTGTTCTCATCCCTGCTCACCCTGACTTACCGTTCAGGCTGCAACTCTGGGGAAGCAAAGTAGATGTGATAAGCTGGGGGATGCATAGTCACTGAAGATTTGGTCTGATCACTCCCTCAGGGCCATTCTGAGGAAAAGAAAGGGTACTAACACCATGTCCACAAATATACTTATGTTTCCCAGTCACCTCTGCAGCATTCATTTGACAAAGATGCATAGAGCACATGCTCTGAGGAAGGTAGCAGGAACCATCTAGATTTTTATCTTCCCTTTTGATCGCAAAGAAAAACTGGGGCCTCCTTTTCTACCTTTTTAAATTTTCTTTAGTTTCATCCCTTGTCCTCTCTTTCACAGGTTTCCATTGCTTTTTTTCTGCTTAGCAAAACCCTCTAATTTTCCAAATCAGTTATTTATTTTTTTAGCTTTCCCCAAAATGTAGCCACTGCCATGTCAAGAATCAGTGAAACCAGGGGAGCAGATGTAGCTCAAGTGATTGAGTGCCTGCTTCCCATGTACAAGGTCCTGGGTTCAGTCCCCAGTACCTCATTTAAAAAAAAAAATCAATGAGACCAAAGTATCATCCTTTGCATTTGCATTTAACATAGCAGGATGAGAGCACCCTGGCTCCTGCCTGACAAGGGAGCTGCTCCACAGGCCTTCTGCAGCTAATATCTCTATTGAGGCAGCTAAGGTAGAGGCGTTCCCTTGCTGCCTTCTTATCCCTTCTTTCCTAACTTCTCTACAGAGCAGCCTCCTCCTCCTTCCACTGTGCTCTTGTAAATAATCCCACTATATCATAAATAAGTTCTCTGCACAGAATGTTTTGTACACACACACGCACGCGCGTGTTACCCACATATATCTTTCTGCTTGACAAATACATCTAAACAGGCTTCTTGGCTGCAACAGCACCAAGGAAAGATTCAAACTGTCCTCTGCTTTCACCTCCTCTATTCTTTCAGCCCGATGGCCCTATTCTATCCCACTGAGGTCCTTTTTAAGCCCTCCCCAAGATACCACAAATTCTCTGATATTTACATTATCCTTGTGACATCTTTTTCTCTCTCTTTTCATCCTTGTTAGGGAAGCATAAATTCCCAGTTTCCAACCAAAAAAGTAGCCATTAGCTGTAAGTTGTGGCTGATTTCTTTATATCTCACTCTTCTTCCTAGGACTTCTTCCAGCACAAGGGAGGCCAGATTTTTCTCTCCATGCATTTGTTTTTACTAATCACTGATGCTTGCTTCTCAAGAAATCAGAACTGATTTTGTTAATATCTCAGACATCTCAGGGCACAGCATGGATATTTGAGTACATTCACTTTTCATCAAGGTGTCTTTTGTATGTAGGTTTGATCCTCTTTTCCATTAAGTATTAAGGCCTTAGGCTCATTTGTGAAGGTAAATTTTGTTATATCCTCACAGGTTACTCTCAAAATCAGCCACTTCAATCCAAAAATGACTTGGGGTCTTGTTTGGATTTAGATGTTTTCCTTTTATGGTTCTACTCTATATTTTCTGCCCTCACAGGCATAAAGAAATTGAGCTGTTGCAAGTAAAAGGAACAGAAGTGCTGGAACGTGGGTTTTTTGGAGTTTTATGTTTGTTTGTCTCACTGGTGGATGTCAGCTTCAGTCTTCATCAAAATTCCTTTAAAGACAAACTCCAAAACTATGGCAATCAACTTATTATATATATATATATAGCTTAAAGTGATTCTTGTTATCCTTAAAGAATAGGTTATAACAGGACTGCAGTGTGTTGGGAGGTACCTGTGGTTAGTTTACTGATGCACTATTAATGAGTCAGTTTACTTTTAGAGTAGCCCTTCTAATTGGCTGGACATTGTTCAATAACTCTTATATCATCCGAAAAAGCCAATAGAACCACATTCACACCATTAATTTTTCTCCAATGAGTCATTCTTTCAAAAATGAATTTAATATGTTTATTCCAGGTCTTCAAATAAGTGTTTTTCAATTTTTTAAACTCATGTTTTCTTTCTGATAAATGTAAAAGTCTATGACTGTTCCCTAAAAATTGTGACAAAACTTCTGGGAGGGGGGTGCCCCTAACTGTTTGAAGAACTAGTAACTTCTGTACCAGAAACCAAAAACATAATGCCAAGCCCTCTTATCAGTGTTACAAAAAAATTGTGATGGCTTTTAACATTTGTTTTTTCAAATATATATGTGTGTGTGTGTGTATAACTGATATGCTTTTTCAACCCACTCATTTTTCCCTCCTTCCAAAGATTCTGAAATACACCCCCCAACACCCACCCCAGGATACAGCCCATATACATCTAAGAATCACTGCTCTAGTCTTTGTGTTCCTATTAGGTTAAAGGGTTTTTTCCTTTATTTTATAGCATGAATACAGCACGTTACTCTCTAATTAAGATTATTTCCACCCTTATATTTCTGTAAACAACGCACCAGTCAATATTTTACATATACCTATAGTTCAGAGTAGGGTTTTTCTTCAGTCAGTGGTATATTAGAAACTCATGATCGTAAGGCTGTGTTTTTCAAACTGCAGGTTAAGATCCATTACTAAGTCATGAGATTGTTTGAGAGAGTCACTCTCAGGATTGTTCTAAGGAAATAGGATAGAGAGGATATCCTATATAAGGAAATACCAGGGAGTATCACTTGTAGCAAAAATAGGATTGTTCCACAAAACCATTTGTTCAATTACAGAGCTATAAACATAGATATGTGTGAACAGGGTCACAACATAAATTATATTTCTTGCTATGGGTCACAGTAAAAAAAAAAAACAAAAACATACCACAAAAGATTTCTGAGGAAAATGCCGTGTGCCTGGGAATAGTCGTTGGTCATAAGGTATGCAGGGAAAGGTTATTTGTTGGTTTTGCCATTCCCTGTTCCTCTCACTGTAAGTGGGGGTCTTGCTTTGCCACCGAACTGTAAGGCACAGCTGGTGCTCCTGAGGTATCTGGGCAAGGCCTGGGGTCTATAGGTCCAGCCTCTCACTTCAAGAACCTCCTGAATCAATAGCCTCAGCCAAAGCTTTCACACACATACACCTCTCCTGCTCCCATTAAGTCCATGAACTTTTAAAAGAATTTGAAACAAAGCATAGACATTCCAGATGTTTATGACAGAAAGGGAACTCTATGCCTCTCTGCTCCTACACTCAGTAACAAATAGGGAAACTGAAGCCCAGAGCAGCAAATGTAGAACTAAAAGAAGTCACCATGTTGCCAACTCTGAATTTTTAAAAATTATATAAATTATGTAATTAATTCTCGATGTAGAAAAATTAGAAAATACATTAACAAAAAGATTAAAAGTAAATAATTTTTCTTTCAAAAATGAGGTCATAATATATTTTTGCCCTTTTCACTACTATGATCGTACTGTCTTAACATCTTTCCAGAGATTCAGCGTGGATAGGGAGGAGCAAATATAGGATGGCAACAGGAAGGCTGGCCATAGGCTAGAGATGGGCTGATGAAGAAGGATGACATTCAGAGAATGCAGGGGTTGGAGATGAGGGGATTTAGGGACAAGTGATGGGGGTGTTGTTTTACCCCATGGTCCTTAGAGGAAAAGGACTAGTATTTGAGTGGAAGAGCGAAAAGATAATTGAGCCCTTAAGCCTGAGGATCTCAGACTGGGATTTCCAGCAGGGCAAGGAGTTTCTGCTCATGGTTAGGGACTCCCAGTCTCCTAGTGGCAAAAGGCTGTCATGACAGGAATGAGCAGGTAAAAAAAAGTTGAGCAATCATGATAGTTGCCTGAAATTACCGTGATAGAAATCTGCTGGTGTGGGAGGATCCTATGGGGGACAGTAGCAGTTTTATATTTATGAATTCCAGAAAAGACATTGTTTGTAAACTGGTTTGTTCCTCTGGGCATGATACCCTTTGATTTAAATTCAAAGGCTTTACATTTACTTGATTAAATCAAGATTAGAGATTTGATTCGACCACATATTAGGGCGTGCAGGGTTGAGTCCTTGCCCCCTTGGTGGGTTATATAAATGGACGCTCAATCAAGACAACAGAAGTAGATACACAGAGAAAATACTCAGACGAAGTGAGCTCCATAGACAAGGAAGAGGATCCTGCATCCCTGGGAACAGAGACGAGCCATTCACCTAACAGTTTACAGCTGACCTTGTGAAACGAACAGAGCAGCTGAGCACAGAAAGAAATGAGCCCCAGAGGAAGAGAGACGAGCCCTATGCCAGCCTACAGCTGAGATCAGAAGAAGCTGGGACCACGAGTCTTAAGAGGAAAGAGGAAGGCTGAACCCTCGCTTCACATTGCCCACCATCTTGCTTCAGCACGTGGCAACAGACTTTGGGTGAGGAAGTAACCTTGAGTTGGACTCTTTAGGGCCTTGTAACTGTAAGCTTCTACCCCAAATAAATACCCTTTATAAAAGCCAACAGATTTCTGGTACTTTGCATCAGCACCCCTTTGACCGACTAATACAGGGACCATGGGAAGCAACTTCTCCATTCTATGCCAGGATGTGTGCCACTAACTCTGGCTTCCCACCTTATGCTTTTGTGATCCTTCTGAGCCATTTCCTGTCACTGTAGACTGACATTCTAAACTCTCCTTCCCTGCTCTGTGGCTGTCTGCCCAAACCCCCTCA
>PVKH010004974.1:0-22660 GCA_004027955.1 Chaetophractus vellerosus
GTGAGTCATTTTCCCTCAAAATAAGTAATTTGAGCTTGATGTTTGACATACAACAAATGATTTTTTCCCGTTTTGGAAAGGAATCTCAGACTTCTGCTTAGTTGGTGACAGTTCTTCCTTTGGAGAAGTAGTAGAAAACATTCCTCCTGGAATATCACCAGTTCTTTTGCATGAAACTGTTGGATAAGATTAAACACTGTATAGTAATACAGTCCTTTCCAAATATGTGCTTTATATTTCATTATGAAAACCAGGCTCCAATCACTCAATAATATGCATCATCCTTTCTAGATATGAACATCTAGACCTCATGATGGTTCTAGACATCCATTTCCTTAACATCAATAGCTTGGCTTTCTGATGATTGCCGGAAACAGATAAGCAGTAAACATAAATCATTTCAAAAAATGACAATGATTAAGCCTCTATAAGTTTATAAACAGGAACAATTATACTATTGGCTTTTGTAATAATACCTTGTTTATCTTACTTGCTTTGGCCAGATTTTCTGAGCAATTTCATTTTATTTTATTATAAAACAACCTATGAGGAAGGCATGGCATATACTTCAGTACATGTCCCCATTATTACTCCTGTTTCAGATCTTATCATGTACTCTTTTGTATTTGAATATTATGCTTGAAATTAGAGACCCAAAGATAAATGATTCCTAGTTTCTGCCCTTGAGAAACTTGTAGTATAATGCGGATGACAACTACATAAACAATAGTACTAAAATGTATTTAATGAAAAATATAACTATGAAATTATAATACAGAGAAAAGACATTTAGACAAGCCACAGGATCTAGAAAATTTTCTGGACTGGGTGACATCATTTAGTAACTTCCACACTGCCGGATTCTAGGTTTGGATACTTGGGACTAAACAGTGATTAAAAACAGATTTTATTCTCATGGAACTTACAGACTCTTTGGGGAAATGGACTAGTAAGCAGACAACCACTCCTCAGTTTTTAGGTACTAAACACTAGTCCAGTAAACCATACATCCAGCCCAGCCCTAGAGTGGAAGGTCAAGAATGACTCACCAAAGAACAGACATCTAAGCTCAGACCTGGATTCGGTAGGAGTCCAAGTTGAGTTGAAAGGTTAGGTAGAAGAGGAGGAAGGAGGAAACTCCATTGCAGCCTCAGAAAGCAAGTGGTGGGAGGGAGCACAGCGATTTCAGAGAACTGCATAATAGTTACAATTCTCCATGGCTAAATTCTCAAATGTAAGGCAAATAATAGGATGGGTAGGTAAACAGGTATGGTGGTTAGACAGATCACAAAATGACTTGTACATTATTTCAAGATGTCTGGACTACATCCTTAGGGCAAAAGGAGATACTGAGTGGTTTTCAAGAGATGAGTAACACAAGAGTAGTTGTTAAGTCACTTTTCTCTGTTGGGGCTAAGCTTGAGCTAGAATCTAGGCACCCAGTTTTCCCCCAAGTTCATGCTATGGACTCAGTACCACAGCTCTGTTCTTTATCTGTGGATTCTGCATGCCACATCCATAGAAGTGCTTCTCCATGGAAAGCAATTGATTGTATATGGTTTCCTCTCCTTTCCAGCTCTGGAAGCTCTTTTCTTATAGATGAATGAAGTGGACTCTAGTTTTATTTTAGAAATTATGCTCAGATAATTACTCTTAGTCAGTTTTCATGTGTAGATTGGTGAAGGACCTCTAAGGAAGATAATTAGAGAGCTGGAAAAGCCCTTTGAAGATTTGGATTAGGGTGCCAAAAATGCCATCTCCCCAAATGCATAAGGAAGGCAAATGCTCTGAGAGATTGCTGTAGGAAGGATACAACAATTATGTCCTCACTACAAAACCATTAAATGTGTTCAGGGCTTAGTTTGTCAAAATGTTTTCACATGGGAGCTCCTCTGATCATCTCTCTTAGCCTCTGAGTGAAGTGGCTCAGCTGCAACTCCTCCCCATTGTGCAAAGAGAGATGCAAAACCATCAATTTCCAGACTATCATGGCTATTAAATGACAGATCCAGAACTGGAAACCAGATGCCCTGAACTCATAAAAGGCTCTGGATACTGGACTATGCCTGGCTGTCTGCAGAGAAAATAGGAATTGTTGTATTATCAGATCTTGAAAATGGGAGCAAATTGGAGCGTGGATCCATCTGAACTAGTGACATGCCTAATCAAAATATGTCCTAATGTAATAAGTCAAATTAATTGGATAACAAATGTTTCCAAGTAAATGTTCTTTTCAGGGCTGTATTAGTGAACAAAAACAATTTATTTGTAATTAACATTATGTATTATAATGTTTAAAATCCTTTAAAGGCTTGTTCTCTCTCTGAAGTAGTTTAATTTTCCAGAGCGGTCCTATTAACTTTATTCATTTGAGGAGTAAAACCTTTGTTACTATATAATACAGAGGTGTGTACATAATATAAATGAATTTAGCACTCTTTCTAAATTAATGAAGAATTGGACAGGACATTAGATATATCCAAATCCAATTTCTTCATATTATTTTACATAGAATGGGCCCCACTTTTTCTGAAATTCAATAGACTGCTGGATGGCATGTTCAAACTAGGTAGGTCATTAGCATCTGTGTTCATAAGGCTTCATGCCCTTCCCTTGTTACAATTATATTTCTATATCTTCTGCTATGGGACTCTGTGACACCATCCATTGGAAGGGGCAAAGTGTATTATTGTCCTGCTCTGTGTGTTAGGCTCAACCATGTGACCTGCACTGGCCAATGGAATGTGCACAAAAGCATCAGTGGCCTGTTCCAGGCCCAGGTGTCAAGATGCAGCACACATTTCTACTCACCTTCTTGCACTCCTGTCATTCACCAAGAAAGTACACCAGGAGCAGGCACTAGCCCAAGAAGAATGATTAGAAGACATTGAGGAGGCCAGAACCCAATCTCCAGTCTGGATCCAAGCCCAGCTGAGCCCAGTTGAGCCCAGCAGATCTGCAGCCAATCTTCAGACTTAAGAATGAGAAAAGTAATACTTGAAATGAGCCACTGAGTTTTGGAGTGGTTTTCTTCAAGCCACTATTGCAACATTAGATGATTCATATACTAGATAATCAAATTTCTACCTTCCATTTCAAGATTCTTTTGATTGCAAATATGTTCATATTTATGAATTTGATTTAGATCTATATACTGTTTTTTAAACAGGCATGAAATCTCTCAGAAAATGTGATCTCATTTACTTTATTTTAGGGTTCTTGATATACTCTCCAGGCAAACAAAACTGCCAAGTGCAAAGTGTACTGGGAATAACCTGGAAGCCTATGTTGAACTATAAATGAAACTTTTCTGGAGCCATTGTAAGCAAGAGAAGCCCTGTGTACAGGCAGAGTAGCTCACTTGCATTTAGAGTTTTGCAAGATTGATGCCAGGTACCAATCCTCTCCAGAATTGTTCTACCCCTGGTAGCTAAAATGATAAACTACTTATAAGGGTATTATAATAGCTGAAAGCTGAATAGAGGGCAATGAGGTCATAAGACATAAGCAAGAACAAGATGTCATTACGTCCTTTAGGTCTAGGAGACAATGGAATGAGGAAGGTTACCAGAGCCTTGGAGCTGCAGCCACCTGCAGGGGATCGAAGCTAACAAGGAGGTGCTACCTGGAGAGAGCTGGGGACACAGAGGAGATATTCCAACTGTCTCTGAAGCCACCAACAGCAAAAAGTAGGGAGACAACATCTGTTTCTTCCCTATCCTTGTTCTAAGTCTCCCTCAGATGCTTCCCAGGGCAAAAGCTAAGAGTTGGCAAGGGTATCCAGGAAATAAAACTTGTGAGGGCCCATGCTCTATGATGCAAGCCAGAGCAGTGCAAGGCAAAGCCAGGAAGCTGATATCTGAGACCATGTAGGTAAGCAGGAGGCACAGCCCCCTTCTAGATCGCTGGCAGCACAGAGAAGCAAGTTTTAAAGTTATTTCTTGACTAAGAGCAATGTCTGATTTTAATGGGAGTCAGATTAGGTGGCCGTAGAATGTGGAAGAGGCAACTATTGGAGACAGAAGTGGGGGTGAGGAAGCTCTGAAACGGGATGTACAGCCTGTGCAAAGACAAACTTTGAGTCCAGGCATTTGTTGTCCTAATAATTATTGTGCAAGCCCTATAGTCAAGTTCTTTGCCATTTATTCAAAGACATTTATCTCTTGAAAATCCTAATAACCTCTTTCCTATCTCATTCCCTCCTTACAAAAGAGTGTGATTGAATGTGTGTGAGTGTGCATGTACTTGTACATACACAAACTCACTAGAATCAGTGGCGCACACAGTCACGGCAGGGGGCCCTGGCCCATGTCTTTCTCCGGCTGCATCTGATCAGGGGAGGAGATGTGAGCTCCACCCACCGGTCATGCGTGTCTGGCAGCCACGCCGAAGCTGGAATCCAGGGTACAAAGAACATGCTAGCCAGGGGCACAGGGATGGAGGGCAAAAGTACTCCTGAAAATGTTCTAATTTCTTTCAGATGTCTCCATCAGCTTAGTGGTTGGCATGCTTTCCTGGTTTCCATTAGTACCTTTTATAGTCACATCCCAAATATGAGATGAGTGAAAATGTTTTTTTAAAATGAATATTGCACATCCATATGCATATACATACATATAGAGAATACAAAATCCTGCAAACACATATATAAAATGGTGTATATGGTATATACAAATATATGCTTTAAAGAAGAAAATCCTGATTACTTTTGTTTAATTAACTTTGATTTTTCTGTCTTATCTATTTGTGTCTGCAGAAGAAAACAATAATAAATCATTTATAAAAATGGTCCAATACTTTCTACTGGGAAATACAATCAGACAGACTGTCTCATAAATTGTTTATAATAATAAGAATCTCCAGTGATTTTTCTCTATGTTTGTTTAATAGGAGAAAATTATAACTAAAGCTTTGAAAGATGATTTTTTTTTTGTGGTGTGGGGGGGTGGGGCTTGCCAGGGGAGGAGGATGGGAGTGTGTTGGGAAAATCTGTGCATTTTAAAGATAAAAAGATAATAAAGTAAGTTACTTCCATATACCCCTGCTTAAAAACAAAACAAAACAAAACAAAACAAAACAAAACAAAACAAAACAAAACAACAGAAAGAAATAGAACAGAGGCCAGAAACCACAAACAAAAATATTGATGGCTATAAAGAAGTAAGCAAAGCAATCAATCAATCGCTCAATCAATCTTCTTCCCCCTCCCTGGGCTTGCCAGCTCTTTTCTTGACAGGGGCTTAGGTGGTATTAATGCTGATCTCCCAAGCCAAGCATTCTGAAATACGCCTTCCTCTTCAACTGAAAAAGAAACAGCTTTCCAGCCCCAGCTCTTGTGAATTGCCTTCACTTTGCACACTGAAGTCATTATTTAAACATGAGGTTCTTTTTTCCCTCCTAAGCAAATCCATTGTTCAAATTAAAAATGTAAGGGGAATGCTAAACTTACCCAAAACAAATAACTGTCCTAAAGGACACAAAACATTCTTTTAAAAATTATATAAACAGATAACACCAGTTCTGTCCCATTCATTTCAATTCAGGGCTTAAGGGTTTCTTCTGTACCCTATTTTTACTGTCATATCAGGGAATTTGCAAATATTTCCATAATTACATTAAAGTTGTTCCTTATGTATTTCTGTTGGATGCTAAGGTTTGTCCCATTATATGCTATTATCTGCATTTAAAAACTATTAGGAAGAGCATGCCATGTCCTTAAATATTCTTCCACAAAATCATATTAAAAGCTAAATATTCTGTTACAGTAATATATTTCAATTTATTTACCCAATAACATAAGGTTAAACATTTAGATTACTTTCATTTTGATTCTTCATTACAAACAATGCTGTGATGATATAAACATCCTAATAGGAAAATCTAAGAATATAACCATGATTAATTCCTTAGATAACTTCCTACCAGTACAATACCCAGTTCAAAGAGTAAGCCTTTCAATACACATTTCCAGATGATATTTATCAAGATTGCATCAATTTATATACCCACTAATGGTAGATTCTTTACTGTAACTCACTTGCTAACAGTGAGCAATGTTGCTTAATCTTATTTTTAAATCTGCATTTCTATTGCTAGTGAAATATAACTTTTTCATTTAATCATCATTTCTATGTATGGATTTGTGAATTCTTATCCATATTCTTCAACAATGACATCAAATGTATTAATTGATATCTGCAGCAGGCCTTGTGCTAAGAATTAGGGATGTAGAGATGAACAAGATGGGTAAGGTCCATGTGGCCTGGAGGGAGGAAGATATCAAGCCACTGCAAGAGTGTCTAAGAATGTAACAGGCTAGAGTGCTGTGGGAGCAGGTAGAAGAAGGATTTATTCTAAACTACAAAGACAAGGAAGGCTTCACTAGTGAAGAAATTTTAAACAGAGTGGTCAATTTCTCTTTTTTATAGTTTTTTTTTATTTTTAAGTTTATTTAAATATTTATCTTTTAAGAATATTATTATTTCCTCAGGCATATACATAGAACATATTTCCACTTTGTCATTTAGTTTGGCTTTTAATTTCTCTCTTGCCAAATTTACCTATTAATTTCCTAATAATTTTGTTGTTGGTATCATATTCAGAAAGGTCTTCTCTACAAGATGTTAGAATTCTTCAACATTTTAACCCAATCGTGCTTATGATTCATTATATTTATGTCTTTATATGGAATGTATTTTATAATATGCTATGAGATAATACTATATCACTTTCTAGGTTGTTTGTTTTTGTCTTAAAGATATTTTTAAACTACAAATGTCATTTGCCTCAATATTTATTTTTTAATGATCCATTATATTTTACAATGGTTAGGTAAATTTATATTACATTAAATTATTTTTCTGAAATTTAAAAAAATTATTTTTCACTTATGTGTGCCATTGCCAATGAGTCTTACTTATCAAGTTCAATTCATAAGGAAAAATCTTCAATACATTTATGTTTCAAAAATTGCTTACAAATTCTCACTGCAGGAATTTTTGTTTGAATTGCTTTCATCGTCAGTATCAGTTGGAAGAAAACTGACATATTCCCAATATGTGCCACCAAAAATTATATTCATTTGATATATAACTCTTGGGCCAACTTAGGATTAATTGTTATAATTTTACCATTTTTTTTCTTTCATACCACTTCTAGTTCTTATACATCTTATCTAGAATTTCAGAGCTAAAATAAAATATTAAGCTATTTTGTGGTGTGTATTTGATTTTTAGAATTTATTTTGACATAATTACTTAAAAGATATTATTTATCAGCAAGTCTACTTTTGATATATGATGCTTCTCCATGCATTAGTTCTTTATTTTTCTTTATTTTATGGCATTCTAAAGTATATCTTATCATAATTCCTTCAGTTAAGGTACATGCATATTAGGTGTTTTGTATTCCTGAATTCTTGACGAGATCTTGTTTCACTCAGATATGAACAATGTGGCTGAGTATGGAATATTTGGTCACAATCACTTCCCTTCATATGCTGTGGACATGTATTGCTTATCTATTGGTATTAGTGATACAAGAAAAGATCTGAAGTCAGCTTTTATTATTTGTTATTGTTATTATTTATAGTTAAGTCCTTTAATTTATGATTTTATTTTCATCTTTGAAATTCAAAAAAATATTAATGATTGCATCTGAATATTGAACCCTTTTTTTAATATTCCTTGGTGTATGGTGATTTACACCCTCAGATTATGCAATTCATCAACCACTGTTTCAATTCTGTTAGTAGTGATATTCTGAGATTCTTATAAATTTAAGGATATCCTGCATTTGTTCTTTATATGTCTCTGATCTTCTCTAATCATTACATTGTTATCATGTGACAGAACTGCAAGTTGTTCTACATTATCTCTCTGTTCCTAACTGCTTCTTAATTTAGAAAATCGATTTTTATTTCTATGTGGGCTTTCCTCATCTCACATGATTCTTCTTTTATGATTGCTTGTTCTACTCTGTTATCCTGCTCTCTTGAATCTTTTTGTAAACGCTTAGACATGTTCTAAAATTTTCTCCTGTTTCCTTTAGAGATATTTGTCAAAGTGACCATTTCTCCAAATCTTAATAGAAGTATCCCCCTGGGTTGTAGTATCTTTTTATAGGCATTTTCATTTTTCTCTGTTCAGAGAGGAGTGATTGCCTGCTGCCAACAGACCCACCTCCACACCAGCCCCCGGGTTTTCACACACATATGTCCTTAGGGCATTCCACTGCACTTACTCTATGCATACTGTGAGAGAAGACCCAAATAGAAGTGGTCTGCTCAATAGGGCCAATTCCCAAGAAAGATGAACTCAGCCCTGGCTTCTTAGTCAATGCAAACATCAGCTCCTGACAGAAAAAGTCTTGCCTGGCTGATGTTTTTTTTCTCTCTCTTTCCCTTAATGATTATCCCCTCTGGGTAGATGCTCTTCTACAAAGATGCAATTTTCTGTTCTTTGCAAGCACCTTTTCAGAGGAAGTCAGTTTCCTAGCTAGTTTTCTACCATCTGATTGGGTTAACCCTTGAATTTGCTTTATCCCTTCCATATTAGTGAGGTTAATAGGTTTTCCATAATTTTCCTTAATTACTTCCTAAGTATACAACTCTTTAATAGGAGAAGAGATATGACACCATTTATCAAGCAATATTTCCTCAACATTTTTTGCGTAGGAATGATATTATCATCTAGGGGGAATGCAGGGTTTTTCCCACATTTTTTCCATGTTGCTGGTCAATACCATGGAAATTATAGGGAAAATGATTTAGTTGCCTTTGCTAATGTTGCCAGTATATACAGAAGTCTAAAATCTATTGAAAGTTAGAGAGAATAAACCAAACATCAAATTTTTCAATAATTCCAACCCAGATGTTGCCCTGAAATAATTTGAATTTATGAGGGTTGATGAGATCTTTTCATTCATTATTCTTTGTATTGTCCTGATAGTCATCATTCCATAGATAAAGGTATTATATGTTCAATCTGTCCAAATTTATTAAAATATCTATGATGTGCCTTATTCATGGCAAATAGTGAGAGGAATCCAAATGTATATACAAAAGTCATAATCCCTGCCTCTGAGTTACTAATTATCTAGTTATGACAAAACAATATATTTAAAGAAATAATATATGGATATTATCAGATACTAAAATTATTTAGATTCATAAAATGTGTATGTTAAAGAGTAAATTCAGCAAATGGTGAAACTGTGGGGTAAATGGGACTTAAGCTGTACCTTGAAAGACTAATAAGATATATAAGATATAAATAGACGAGAATAGAAGGAAAATTCTACTTGAGAATTGTAATCATAATAACATTTATAACAACCACCGCCACTTAAAATTTCTTAATCACTTTACTGACATCATTTCATTTCATCTTCTTGACCATCTTTTGAGCTAACAATAGCCCCAATTCACAGATAAGGAAACTGAGCCTTAGTGAATGGTGAAGCCTGGATTTTAACTCAAGCCAGCCCAATTCACAGGTCTAAGATCTTAAGAGCTAAGTGTTACTATATAGGACCAAAGAGTCTTTATTGAGACGGAATATAGCATGTGGCAGTGATAGTGATAGATTTAATATAAATATGAAAATAATAAGTACTCATGTAGGGATCTTTAAGAACAAATCTTAACAGTGTTTGAACTTAAGAAGATGTGAGTCATCCACATCCATTGCATACAGTCTGGGTTAGGAGTTCTGTTTTTGTTTTTGTTTTTTTTTACAAGTACAATATTAATAGAACATTTCCCTTTATATCCTACCTCTCAGAAGATTTCCATTGGGAAAATCACAGCGGAGAGCTGGAAAACATCAAGAAGTTGACCTCGATGTTGTTTTCCTCTGCAGTGACATTGTGGTGAAAAGGAGAGTGGAATGCCTCTTAAGGACAATGCATCAGCCTGGATTTGAGGAATTGGAAAGAATGAGGATCTTTGATTGAGAAAATTCTTCACACATTTGAGCTGAACTTTCATGATATTTCGTGTCTTTGCAAGTAGAGAAAAGGAAATTGGGAAGGATTTTATGTTTATTGCTCTTTTTACATCCAGTGTTTAAGAACTAGCTTAACATTTTAGAATTAAGTTCTTGAATGCTACCTGGAGGGACTGAGCCATGCTTGTCTTCTCAAGAAGGCTTTGAAAGCAAGAAATTCTACCTTGGAGAAATACAGAGTTTCATGAGTCATCTCCAATATCCTCAAGAAATGGCACTAGTCGGTATTTTTCAAATAGATCTTTCTGTACCACTCTTTGCCCACTCCTAGTTTTAACCTGATTGGTTTAGTTTCTCCCTGAATTATGCCTCTATGTGTCTACAGCTCCTCAACACACCACTACAACCTGAGTGTGTCCACTTACATGCCTGTCTTGGAGAAGTTTAAATCTCCATGATCTTCACAGAAGTGTTTATGAGAGAGAATCTTGAAGGCATCTCTTGTACATATAGATAGAAAATCTACTGGAAGTTGCTATCAATTTTAAATAATTACTATTTACTGCAATATAAATAGCACTAAGTCTGCTTTCTCTAGTCCATTTCTCTGGCTCCTACCTTAGATATTCCCATGTGAGTTACCCAAGTTTAGGATTTGTTCAATTTATCTGCATGGGATGCTTGGTGAATGTATACAGTTTGTAACCCATGGTAGCTTTTACTTGGCACCAACACCCAGACTAGTAGGATTCTTATTTCCTTCCAGAACTATCTTAAGAACTTAATATGGTTTTGGTCTCCTAGGTCATTCCCTCGGTCCCTGGGTTTTTGTCACTTCTTTTCTATGGTCACCCTAATATCCATCAGTCCTGTTCTGGTTCCTTAATTCATGAATCAAAAGAATGACATTTCTTCCTCCCTTTGGCTTCTCACGATGCTACACTGGCTTCCAGTTACTTTTTATGCTGGAAGTCTCTCTGTCCCTGATGCCTGAAAATTGTCTTCTCTGCTCTTACTTTTTTTTTTTCTACTTGGTTTGGCTAATCTGTAGCACATATCTAGTTATGAAAGCTAAGTGGTGAAAAGTTAGCTTCAAAAATCTCTACTTAGTTTTAAATGTTGAAGGCCACATGGCTTTGGGAGCAGATGACCCCTTCTTGGCACTTGGCCCACATCCTACCCTTCTCTCCTTCTATTGACCTCTTTCCATTTCAAAGCTTAGATTCTATTGAATAACTAACAATAAATGTTGCTTAGTATTGTTTATTGTTGACCCTAGTTTTCAGTTGTAATCAGAATAGATGTTCTTATCCTGTTTTGGGCCTAAGACTTACCAGTCATTGGACTTTTCATAATGCTGCCCAATATTCAGGTTATTTTGGGGTCTTTATTTGAGTGCCTGATTTGATGGAAAGTGATTTTCCAAAATCTTACCATTATAAGTCAAAGAATAGGAAAATAATTTAAGTTTAAAATAACAGCAAGAAGAATTTTCCATTAATTGCAAGAGGATGAACTTAAACCTTCCTAAAAGTCTCATATTGAATGTCAGTTCCATCATGTAAACTTTTCAATCACCTTGGTTTTATTTATTTTTATTTCTTTTCTGGGCCCTTATATAATACTTGTTTTTAATCACCCTTATAGTACTTGGTACACATTTGTTATTTTGTCTTTACTTGTGCCCCAGTCTCCTCTCCCTTATAGAATATAAGCTTCTGAGCGCATGGCTGTATCTTACATTCTTCCATTCCCTCAAGCCATCAATACTTCATTTTCCTAGCTGAAACTCATGGTCAAACTCCTTAAAAGACTCTGAGAAGGGTTCTCAAATCTTCCATCTCTGGATTCAATTATTTATTTTTCTCCATGTTATTGAGTCTTCTCGCACTCCCAGAGAAAACTACTTAACTGTTTTGATGGACTCGCCTTTCTATTAATACATTCTAATATCATGTGGTCTTCTCAAAACGCTATACAAAGTTTTTACTTTTCCTAAAAATACATTCCTAACCCGCAACATTTCCTTTTCAAGCAAGGCTTTACCACTCTCTTCCAGGTTCCCCTGTCAATAACCCTTTTACTTTCAGCCACTCAGATTTCCATTTCTCAGGAAATAGAAGCCATACGAATAATGCCTTCACATATCCCCCGCCATCTCCAATCTATATTTTTATCCATTTTTTTCTGTCTAAATCAAAGAGGCTTCCCTACTTTTTTCACAGTGAATTTCTCCACTTGAACCTTTGATTCTAGTTTTTAAGTCTTCTTTGGACATTTCCCATCAAATACCTCATCTTTCTCTCTTTAATTGCTCCTCCTCCATTGATAGAATTTCTTTTGCCTGACAGTATATATAAAGGATTCATAGCCATATGAAAATATATCCTCTATCCCATTCTCACTTAAGCTGCAGCTCTCTTTCCTTGCACTGACAAACAATTATAATCTCACTCCATCCCCTTATTTACCTCTGAACCTAGACATCAACTTTCTACCCCCACAGTCCAGCTGAAACTATTCTAACAAAAGGTCAACAAAGTTGCACTAATTGTCAAATTTTGCAGCTTCTTTTCAAGGCTCCTTCTTACTGGTCATATTAGAGATCTAAAAGAATTTGAAACTCTCATCCTTCCATATTTTGAAACTCTTCTTTTCATAAGGCTCACCCATTGGCTTTTACAACTTCTTTGATTGCTTTCTCCTTTTTGCTTCTAAATGTTTTATTGTTGGTCTTAGTTACCTAGAGGTCCTATAACAAAGTACCACAAACTGGGTGGTTTAAAATAACAGAAATGTATTGTCTTACAGTTCTGGAGCTAGATATCCAAAATTTGTAGGGGAGAACCCCTCCTTGACACTTCTTAGAGTGGTTTTCTGGCAATATTCAGACTTTAATCTCTGCCTCCCTTGTCACATGGCCTCCACCCTTGTGTCTCTGTGTCCAATTCTCCCCTTCTTATAAGCACACCAGTCAAATTGCATTAGGGCCCAGCCTAATCTAGTCTGGCCTCATCTTAACTAATAACATCTTAAAAGACCTTATTTCCAAATAAGGTTACATTCACATGACAGGGCTTAAACATGTCTTTCAGGGTGACACAATTTGACCCGTAACAGTATAGATATTTTCTGGGTTCTATTTTTAGCCTTCTTCACTATTAATGATAACTGGTATTTTTGAGTCCTACTCTATGCCAGTCCCTGTTCTGTAGCTTACAAAAAGATGTTCTCACAGTTAGCCATCACAATACACCAATTAAGTGGGTAATGCTTTCATACTTGTTTATAAAAGACAACCCTGAAATTTAGGGAGATAAGTAACTTATAAACAGAGCTTATAAGTTTTGGAGCTGGTACTTGTGTCTCAGTGCCGATTCTTCAGCCTGTTCAAAGGTTTTTCATGAATGATTGTTGTCTTTATGTTTCTGACTCTAAAATCCATATATCCCACCTTGACCTTGTCTATACCACCAGATCTGTGTTACAACATGCCCTTTAAATCTTGTCTTTGGACACACAAGACTCTGGCCAAATCATGATGATACCCTAATGTTCATGACTCCTTGCCTTGCTCCTGCTGTACCCTCTGTCATGGAACGCCCTAACGTGTATATGTTGTCAACACAGTGAACTCTCAAATTTCTCTTCATTCTTTAAGGTCTAGTTCAAATGTGCTTTCTTAATTCTACCTTCCCCTGACTTTCACATGCAAAATTAATTTTTCCCACATCTGTATGCCATAACAAATTCACTGAACATAGTTCCTTTATAATACTTAACACATAGCAGTATAGTGTGTTTGCTTGCCATATAATATTTTTTCAAAAGATGATACAATACATTAACTAATGATTGCCTTTATATATATATAGTAGACATTAATAAAGTACCATGTACATAGTATGACTTCAGTAATCATTTTTAATGAGAAAAAATATGTATAAATATTTCTCCAAAAGTACATTTTAAGATAATAATTGTAGAGTTGGCATATCATCCTCATGCATTTCTGGCTGCTTTCTTAGCTAATAAAGGCCTCCAGGAAATCTTGCTTTGGTCTCTGAACTCTGTCCCATACTATTTCTGCTGTGTCAGACATCATTTGATGGAGATAAGCATAAACATCAACCAAATAACAAGGTAAGCATTGACTAAGTGCATGACATGAATAAATTATTAAATCAATAAATAATTTTTAAAACCCTGTTCTTTCATTGCAGCATATCCAATTCCTACTTAGCTTTTAAAAACCTGGTACAAATATCATCCTTTCCATGAATCTTTCCTTTTTCTTTTCTGAACTCTTCTAGCTCTGTGTCTGTATCTCCTCCATGATGTATCAACTTTATTTCTTGCATCTGATTTCTTCTACTAGTCTGTAAAACAATTGAGAGCAAAGTTGTCCTTATTGCTCCTCTTTGGTTTCCCTTGTGCCTAGCAGAGGTTTTTTTCCTTAGGTAAGACTCAGTGAGAAAAATAACCACATGTGGCTAATCATAATTCTTCTTTAAATAATTAAACTAAGTAATATAATTGAATAGCTAAGGCTCATTAAGCTAAGCCCATAAGCATCAATTAACTGTTAACACTATGCCCAACCCTAAGCAGAGACCCTATGAATGACATAGAAGAAAAATACGTGATGGTTCCTCTTATAGCATTATAGAGAAGCTAGCAAGACAGACTTTTACAAATGAAACTCCAGAAACTGTGTGTAATCAAATGAGTGATTCTTTCCAATTACATCACCACCATTTATATAATGGAAGAAGATTTCTTCTCTTGTTCTTAATTGTGTCCAATGATTCTGAACTTTTACAGCTGGAAGTGAACAGCTTGACAGATAATCGTCAGTAGAAACTCATGCCTGGGAATGAGTTCAAAGCACTGTGATTACCAAGAGTGGGATTTTCAAAATCAAGTTCAGTCCATGGGGAAAAAAATCTCATCATGAAGACTATCTAGACAGGCGATGGGGTTGAATCAATGAAATTGGAGATTCAAGCTGTGAAACTGGAAGCTATTTGGGTGAGGCTTGATGCTGAGGTCACTATTGAATTTAATGGGTTTGTATTGCTAACAGTAACCACCAGGCAAGAGTTAGGAACAATTTGTCCCACTCTAGAAAGAGTGCCAATCTAAAGTGCATATGTGTCCAGAATCCATCCACTAACCTCCTCCCTGACTTCAATACCACTTAGCCCTTGACCCAGGCAGTTTTCTTAAGTGAGCTATCTTTGTACCAAAAATTCAGAAAGCATTTACTGACCTTTAGGATATTGGCTAGAGAATTGGGAAAAAAAGCGACTTAGTGTGTAACTATTTGTTTAAAATGGCATCTGGCCACTGATGCAACCACATAAAATTTTCTTTAAAATATCTGTGAAGATACAGTAAGGATAAAAAATTGAAAATGAGTAGAAATTTTCCCTAAATAGTGAAAATTACTTTCCAAAATCTGGGGATTATTAACTTTTATTGTAAATCTGGTGGATGTAGTTTATTAGAAACAATGCTTCTCCTTGTAAAAACCTTGTAACCCTTCCATGAAGAAAAAGGTTGTACTCTGGTTTATCCCTGGCTGTCAATTATTCCCTGGCTTAAAGACACAGAGTTTGTGCAGACCAAAAAAATAGAATAAGCATCCTTCCCCTGCTTCTATATAGGTGCTGCTTTTAACATTACTTAGAACCACACTTTTTCCAAATTAAAATATCTTCAATAGTTAGCTAATGACCTAAGAACACAGTTGATTTAAAAATTATATATGTTATCACTAGCCCTGACATACAATTGTCTGCATTATAAAAAAGTGTTTCCCTTTTAAGACACTTTATTTCCACCTTTTGGAAAACAATTGTAATAAATTAACTTTGTTCATGTGGAACATTTTACTGTCATTTGCCAGAAAATTTCCTTAATAATAAACAATGCTATTATGTCTACATTATGAGAATGTTTCCTAAATGTGTGGGAAGCATGGTCTGCAAACTACTCTTTGCAGCTTTACCAGAAATTTGCAACACAAACCATTTAAATAGTTGGATTCGTTAAAACATAGCAATAGCCAAGAATGTCTCAATTTGTGAGTGCTAGCAAGATTGCTGTGATGTCACTGAAGTTATCTGTGATTAAATCCCCTGCTCCTTTCTGTGACTTGAATTGCTATGACATTATTATTGACATCTTTGCATACTACATTTTAAAATGTTACTTAGAAAATAATTTTCCTACAAAATTGCCATTTCTATAGGTCAAAAACTATTGAATATTGGCAATTTCATATGCTTCCATTTAACACAATAGCAATCATTTAAAATATTTTAGAGTAATTTCATTTTGTGAAAATTCCTTCAGAGCATTGATTTAATGGTGCATTTAAAATTGTGAATGTGGGTGAATGAAACTTTCAGGGAAAATTGAATGGACATACTTTTCCCTATTTCTCCCATTAAGTACACTGAAAACCTTCAATATTATATATAAAACAAGCATAAGGAGACTCTGAAAAGTGAAGAGATGAAAAAGGACCAGCTAGTGACCTCAGGACACAAGGAATGTCATGGTGATGAATTTCCTGGATTTTCTTTTTGCTTCATATATCCTAGACTTTTAACTGAAGAGCAGCAACCCAGGAACAACAGATGCAGGCAAACAAAAACAGCCCCACAAAATGCTGCTCACTCTATCCTCAGTACTAGGAAAGGAAATTTCTGGACAAGACAAGAAAGTTTCTGGACAATAATTGCTCTCTTACAATCAAACATCATAGAAAAAATGGTGGTCCCATCCACATCCATACCAGCAAAAGCCAAATTAGGAGCCCAGATGTCCACACTCACCAGACTGTAATGAGGCACCCCAAACCTCACACCACTGGGGAGGTGCCAGAGAAGGCTGAATAAGGCATAAAGAGTCAGAATTCCATCTCTTTCAGGCAGTAATGAGCCCCTTCCCCTCTACTCCTGTGGTGTCAGTGGAAATGTGCTCCTTAGCTTCCCAGCTAGGAGATTTCTGTGGAGGCCTAGAGGGAATACCACTCAAAAGTAACTAGGAGCCTCTACCTCCTTCACAATGGAGGTCAGGTAAGGTAACATTTCTCTGTCCCTTTTGCTGGAACAGTTTCACAAAAAAGCAGGTAAAACAGAGGTTTAAATAAGATCCAGAGTCTCATAACACAATACCCAAAATTTCTAGGTTTCAATCAAAAGTCACTTATTAAGAACCAGGAAAATCTAAATATGAATGGAAAAAGACCATCAATAGAGAATAACACTGAGATGAGGGAGATATTAGAATTACCTGAAAAAAAATTCTAAAGAAGTCACTCACTTGAAACAAATGGGGAAAAAAAAGTCTCAGCGAAGAAATAGAAGCTGTAAAGGGGAACCAAATGGAAAAGAAACTAAAAAAGACAATAACCAAAATGGAAAAGTCACTGGATAGACTCAATAGTAGAGTGGATGACAGAAATAAGAATCAGTGAACTTGAAGGCAGGACAATAGAAATTACCCAGTTTGGAGAACAGAGAAAATAGACATACATGAAAAATGAAGAGAACAGATCTACTATTTGTGTTATCAGAGTCTTGGCGGGAGAGGAGAAAGATGGTAAAGCTGAAAAATTATTTGAAATAAATAATAACAGAAAATTTCTATTGGCCAAAACCATAAGCCTACAGATTCAAGAAGCTGAGTGACATCAAAAAGTATAATTGCAAAGAAATGAACAAGACATATCTTATTCAAACTTCTGAAAACTAAAAACAAAAGTCTTGAAAGCAGCAAGAAATAAATGACACTTTACCTAAAGAAAGTAAACAATTCAAATGATGATAATTAGCAAGACAGTGGCTTTCTCATCAGAAACCAGAGAAAGTGGCACGTTACTCAATATGGAAAACTCAATATGGAAAAACAAAGAACTGCCAATCCAGAATTCTATAGTCAGCAAAAATATCCTGCAGAAATGAAGGGAATATCAAGACATTCTCAGTGAAGGATAAGAGATTGTGTCACCAGCCGACCAATCATAAATAAATAGTTAAAGAGAATTCTCTAAACAAAAAGAAAATGATGAAGATGGAATCTTGAAACATTAGGAAGGAAGAAAGAAAAACAGAAAAAGTAAAAATATGGGTAAAATGCATTATCCTCCTCATCTTTGTAGCTCTCATGGCTGCAAGCAGACAATACCACTTGCCAGGGTCCTTTTCTGCTGCCACTGTTGCTGCAAGATCAGACCAACTGCAGGTGCCCAATGGAGCAGGAGCTGGGAAGGACAGGCCCTTTGCTGCTGCTGCTGCTGCTGCTACTGGTACTGCCATGCGTAGATGAGCCTGCCCATCTGCCAGGCTCACAATCCAGGCTATACAGCAGGGGTGGAGAGGGCTGAGGCCCCACTGCTGCTGGAGGATCAAACTGCCTACAGAAGCCCTGGTTGGGAAGCAGGGACTCAGGATCCCCTTTGAGTCTCTGTTGGGCTTCCATTTTCCCACTCCTTTGGCCAGAGATATCTAGTCTCGGAGTCTATGGGAAAGAAACCCAGAGAAATAACCAAGTTGTTTTTTCCTCAAGTCCTATAGTCTCTGGCCAGTCTACCTCTATCTTCCCAGCTTTCAGAGTCCTTTCATGCTGTCTCTTGAATATTTTCAAAGATATTTATTTGCAGGCAAAAGTGAGTCTATACCATTTTGTTCCAGAAGAGAAGCCCTCTCTTATTGTTTTGAATTGACTTTTTTCATATTTTGCTGTGGCTTTCATGCTAAGAACCACCTACTTTAGGGAGCTTTTCTAACCTCCCACAATGGGTTTGGTTTTCTTCTACAAGCTCCCATTGGACCCCATACTTAATTAAGAAGCCCAGCTTCTGCTAGAGTGCATGGACAAGCAAACATAATATTGTGAAGCTACAGCTCAATGATGGAAGAGACCATTATGGTTTAACATGTAAACCCGGACATGGCACACATTAGGAGCTCAAAAATGTTACTGAAAAATGAGCAAATGAATGAATGAAAATTTGTTATACTCAAGTGTAAGCTCTATGAGAGTAGAGGCTATGTCTCATTCATCTTCTTTCTTACCACAATAATTGGAGAAATTATTTTCACCTAGTAGTTTCTCTCAATAGACATTGCAACAGTGTGATCCAGAGTATAATATAATAATTAAGCCCCTCTCAGCACCCATATTTAGTACAATCATAAAGAAATAAACAGGGGCCGGCTCGATAGCCCAGTGGATAGGGCGCCGGCATACCACACGGGAGGCCCCGGGTTCGATTCCCGGGGACCTCTCCTAGCGGGCAGACTGCCTTGAGAATGGCAAGCCGCCATGGGCGGGCCGGAGCCGCCGTGGGCAGGGCAAGAAGCTGCCACGGACAGGGCAAGAGCCGCCACGGGCAGGGCAGGTCGCCCGCGGAAGGAGCGCAGCCAGCCACCCGCGAACTGAATCAAGCGCCGGCCGTGAACGGACGCAGAGACCGCCCACAAGCGGGGAAAGCCGCGCCTGTGCAGTGACCACTCTCGGCGTGTCGCCACAGCGGGGGGAAGGGGAGATATGTAATAAAATAAATAAATCTTAAAAAAAAAAAAAGAAATAAACAAATGCAGATAATGTTATGTGAGGGCAATGGATTACTATCTCAAACTGCTGCTACATATAAGATATGAATATCATGGAATTTAGTATTGCAACTTATGTCTTACCTAGATCAGAACAAAATCTCCTTAAAGCATCATTTTGAACAGTGGACAAAATCTCTTAACTGCTGATATTGGGGACAAGTTTTGCTAAGATTTGCCACTAGGCTGTGGTTATCAGAGCTTTCTTACCACACGAGTTAGTGTGTTTGGTGTTATTCATGTTTCATGTGATTTAATAAAAATAAGAAAATGATTGGTAGACTTTGAGCTAATCCCAAACGATTAATTTAACAACATAAGAATATGTTAACAATATAAATTGCTATTGCTATCTTGGAGTACTTTTTAAAAATATTCTGTAACTTCCAATTGCTTCTGAGTAGATTTTTATGAAGATATCATGAAAACTTTTTTTTTTCTGGTCCTTGCCGTCTTTTTGCACGTCTTTTGTTGTTTTGGGTCATCTGGAATTTATTTTCAAATCCAGAGAACTTTCTGCAAACTCTCAAAGTTTCAGATTTTCAATACAAAACCTGATTAGCTGAATTTTTATGGAGGACCTGTATGAAAAAATTTGCTTTGACTACAAATAGAGGTCTGTTTCTTAACATACTGTGAGAAATGTTTGGTACCTATGCCTTAAGAAATGGTTTTCTTTTCTATTTCTATTTCCTATCTCTTATCATTTCTATCTCTTTGTCTTTTACTTCTCCTTTTCCTTCTCCACTTCTTACTCCCACCTCCATCCCCACACTCCATCTCTACCCAGCACCAATCTCCACTTTCTCAATTTTCAGTTGTCTCTTTTCTGTTCTAACCCATGGTCTATATCTTTTGAATGGAAAATATGTTTGAGAGGTTAATATCAATGTGAAACAGTTTGGTCATTACCTAGAACTCCAAGGATTTGACTATACTTCCTATATCTCACTATCAAGTATCCCACTGCTTGCAATAATCTGGTCTTCGACTGTTTGACCAGATCATGCCTGGTCTTAAGTAGAAGCAACATTACTTAGTCCAACAGTCAGACAAGGATTTATGGAAGAAGTTGTGTCTCTGCATAAATATTGCTGCTTTGATGTGTCCTGACATACAGTGAGCAATCCAGTCACAGAATGCACCATCACACGATGGATATATTTCACTGGAGGGTATTGGGTTAGTTTAGCCAAAGGGAAAACTGAGAAGTGGTAGTCTGGAAAAGGTATTTTAAGAAGTGATCTGGTTCCTAAAACTCATGGCAGAATTGTTGCTTCCTTGATTCCAGAATTTGTCTTCTTCCCTGCCCGCCCACCCCCCCCAACTTAGTCTTATTCTCTGGTCTGCTGTACGGTTCACTACATTCTCATCACATAAGTGCTTTAAAATGAAAGCGTAAACTTTTATAAGAAGAACAAAGGGTTTAAAGCATACTGGTATGGTAAAAAAATCTCCATAAGTTTACTTAAAGTCATTGCATTTAGTAATAATAAATTATTAATTAATATTGCCTACAATGAATGGTAATGATAATCATAATTTATTTTTTATTTCATGTGACTATGGCAGCCTCATTACGACAAAGCATTATCATTTCTGCAGCAATATTATTTCACCATAGACTTCATTCCTGATGATAACTATGATGATTCCCTGACAAAACCCATATCTATTTGTCATATTACAAGCAGAATAAAATCTGAGAATTATTTCACCCTTTGTCAATAAAGGGCAATTGAGCCATATAGAAACAATTTTCTTATAAGATGATCGATATGCATCATTTTATACATTGTATAATATTATACTACAATTCATTTACTCATGAATGACAATAAGATTTATAACATATCCATTATAGCCATTTTCCCTGCCTGATGGGATTGCACTCTATATTAAGTCATGGCATTTTATTAATCACTAACTATAGCTTCATGAGGTAGGTAGAGTAAAGTAGTATCTTAGCCCCATGAATTCATGATATGAACAAGGCAAGTGACAAGTCCTTCATTATTAAATGGATTAAATTTTCTATGAGAAGTCTGGCCATTTTCCTGAATACAGGAGAAATAAAAGAGCACAAAATAAGGACCTCAGTTAATATAATATTTCTCCTTTTTACTTCATTCTTTTAAATTACATGACCCCAAAGCTCAGGAAAAAACACTATTTACATTGTCACATGTAGCTTTCAAATAGTTTTCTTAATTTATTCCATACTGATAGATTTAACACCTATTAAAATGGGACAAATGATTATTAGTTTTAAATTGACTTAATCCTTTACTATATATTGTAAACATGAATTCTACATACTGAGTGATGCAGGCATAAAACAAGGTCCCAGACATCAAGAAGCTTCTAATTTCTTTTGAGAAATAAGACAGACACAGATACAAGAATATAATCTTCATGATAGCAGGGACTTTGCTTCTCATTCACTCCTAGATCCCCTGCACTGTATATTGAGAATAACCTATAGTAGGAATGCAATACATGTGCTGAATGGATGGATGAATGAATGAAAGAGAAGCTAAAATGTAGTAAAATACAAATACCTGAAGAGGATCTAATGGCTTTGGGTTATTTTTGGGCGGTTAGAGTTGTCTCCTTGAGGAGGTGCTTAATTTGGACATTGAAGAACAGATGGATTCAGAGATAAGAAGGAAAAGGCAGAATCCTCTAGAAGGACAACTAGAGGAAAGGCACACAGGAGGAAAAGCTTGAGATCTGTTTGGAGAATCTCTGAAGGCAGTTGAGTTGGAGCATGAGGTGCAAGCTCTATGAAGTATTACTGGTGTGGACTCAACCGGAGCTATGAAAGCTTGAATAAAAAGAGCATTTAATCTTTCAGGAATTTGAAAGCCAGTTTATATTTGCAATCAGCTTGTGGCCAATAGGAATAATACTTAAAGGAAATGTCCCTAATTTGCATGTTCAGAATAAATTTGAGGAAGGAAAAACTGGGAAAAGAAATAACTAGGCATGGAAATTGTCTGGACATGAAATAAAAGAAAACCTGAACCAGAGGCATTCATAATGTATCTAAACGAGCAGAACTACACCACAGTGGGCACTGGA
>PVKH010004975.1:0-22658 GCA_004027955.1 Chaetophractus vellerosus
GGAAAAGTCTGCAGAACTGAGGAGGTACCTATTCTGGAGCGGCCGCCAATGGGCAGTGCCAAAAGTCAGCCCAGTTGATGTAGCCTGTTCTCTTCTGTCTCTGTTGCTCCTCCGTGAAGCCTTTTGCTACCACCTCAGCTCTGTAAACATTCTTTTTTTCTTAACACCCAACACAGGTGAAATCATAGGTGCTATCTGATTTTCATGCATTAACTTCCAATCTCCCAACCATTTTGTGGACTCTTTCATATCAAGGGATATAGTCACAGAATTCTTTTATAACCCTCGAGTGCCAAATTCAGTGCCAGGTCAAGTCAATAAGTAGATGCTGACTGAGATTTACTGTGTCCTGAGCTTCTTTCTGTCTCTTCCAAGGATACCGCTTCAAATTAACTTCTAGTTAGCCCTCCCTCCCCCTGCTCTACCCTGTCTTTTAATCCTTGTTAGTAAATCTCTTTTGATTGTCTTCTTGAATGTAACCAATTATTCTCAAATTACAGGGTACCAGAATTAGTATACAAGCAATAATGTAATTGGGAGAAAAAGATCCTGTCATAATTGCCTCAAAATACAAGTGTCGAATAAACTCAATAAGGTATGGGCAGAACTTAAATGAAGAACACTGAATAAATTGCGATATAGTCCATTTTTCTGAATGAGAAGATGTCAAATTTTGAGATGGAAATTGTTTCATCCCTAAATAAACACATAAGTACACAAACAAATGAATAAGCCAGCAAATACATACTGGGCAGATACTATAACCTAGCGACTCGACAAGATGTTTTGTGTCAAACATCTGTAAAATGGGCTTCATACCTTTTTTGTAAATTTACTGTGAAAATTAAATAAGATAATATCTCTGAAATGTTTAGTAGGGTGCCTGGCATATAATAATTGATCAATAAATATGGGCAGTTATTCTTTTTTATTTCAAAATTTTAAAGAACAATCATGCATATAGGATTCCCATACATCACACCACCACCATCAATTTACATTGTTGTGACACATTTGTTACAGATGATGGAAGAACATCCTTACAATATTACTGCTATCTGAAGCCTAATCACAGTCCATCATTCACCATGGGGTTCACTGTGTTTTATGGTCCCTTGCCTTGTACGGTGCATCTAAAGTGTATAGTCAGTAACTCTCACTTTGATCACAGAGTTGTGCTGTCATCAGCTTAGTTTATTTCAGAACTTTTTCTTTACTACAAAAGGAAAAACCCCATTCCCCCTTATATCCTCCATTATTAACCCTTAGCATTGGTATAGTAGCTTCTTTGCCATTTGTAAATATACTACAATATTACTGTTAAATATGGTCTATATATTTCATTGCTGTATTTTTCCCATGTATCTCCATGTTCTTAATACCTTTTAACAGAGGAACATTATTGTATTGGTATTGTTAGTGACAATCATTATCTACCACTGAAATTGCTATTATACTTTCCCTAGATTATCCTCCAGCTTTCCTTCAATTGACATTAACCTCCCTAGACTACCCCTTTCAGCCACAGCCACATTCATATTCATAAATCGGCAGTCTTAGTTATACTCATTAAAACATGTTACTGTCAACTCTATCCATTCCCACACATTTACAATTCACCTTATTCAACTTCTACATACATTCAGCATCAGCTCCCCCTTCTCAAGCCACATTGTATCTCCTAGTAAGCTGTATTCTATAGTTTAACTCCATGAGTTTACCCATCATGTTTAGTTCATATTGGTGAGACCATATGCCTGGCTTATAGTCCTGTTATGCCTGGCTTATTTCACTCAACATAACGTTCTCAAAGTTCATCCATGTTGTCATATGTATCCTGACTTCATTTCTTCTTACAGCTGAATAGTATTCCATCCTATGTATATATCACATTTTATTTATCCATTCATTGGTTGATGGGCACTTGGGTTGTTTCCATCATTTAGAAATTGTTAATAATGCCGCAACAAACACCGGTGTGCAAATGTCTGTTAGCATCCTTGCTTTCGGTTCTTCTGAATATATCCCTAGTAGTGAGATTGCCAGATCATATGGCAGTTCTATATTTAGCTTCTTGAGGAACCACCAAACTGTCTTCTACAGAGGCTGCACCATTTTACATTCCCACCAACAGTGAAGGGCTGTTCCTATTTCTCCACATCTTTTCCAGCACTTGTAGTTTTCTGGGTTTTTAAAATTTATTTATTTAAAATAATGGCAATTCTGTAAGGCGTGAAATGTTATCTTATTGTAGTTTGGATTCGCCTTTCCCTAATAGCTAGTGATGTTGAGCATCTTTTCATGTGCTCTTGGGCCATTTCTATTTCTTCTTTGGGAAAATGTCTGTTTAAATCTTTTGCCTATTTTTTAATTGGGTTGCTTGTCTGATTATCATTGAGTTGTATGATCTCTTTATATAACGTGGAGATCAAACTCTTATTGGAGATGTGGTTTCTGAAAATTTTCTCCCTTGGGTAGGCTCTCTTTTCACCTTCTTAAAGTGTTTTGAAGTACAAAAGTGTTTCATTTTGAGGCAATTTTTTCTTTCATTGCTTATGCTTTAGGTGTAAGGTTTAAGAAACCACCACCTACCACAGGATCTCAAAGATGTTTCCCTACATTTTCTTCTAGGAGTTTTATGGTTCTAGTTTTTATATTTCAGTCCTTGATCCATTTTGACTTAATTTCTTTCTTTCTTTTAGCTATGGATATCCAGTTCTCCCAGCACCATTTCTTGAATAGACTATTCTGACCCAGGGTTTGAGATGGGTTTGAGAGGCCTGTCAAAAATCACTGGACCATAGATATGAAGGTCTATTTCTGAATTCTCAATTAGATTCCATTGGTCAATATGTCTGTCTTTATGCCAGTACCATGCTGTTTTTACCTCTGTAGCTAAGTAATATACTTTAAAGTCAGGAAGTAAAAGTCATCCAACTTCATTCTTCTTTTAAAAGATATTTTTGGCTATTTGAGACCTCTTACCCTTCTAAATAAATTTGATAATTGGCTTTTCCTTTGCTGCAAAAAAGACTGTTGGAATTTTTATTGGGATTGCTTTGAACCTGTAAATCAGTTTGGGTAGAATTGACATCTTAATGATATTTAGTTTTCCGGTCCATGAACATGGAATGTCCTTCCATTTATTTAGGCATTCTTTGGTTTCTTTTAGCAATGTTTTGTAGTTTTCTGAATACAGGCCCTTTATGTTCTTGGTTAAGTTTATTCCTAAATATTTTACTCTTTTAGTTGCTATTGTAAGTGGGATTTTTTTTTTCTGACATCCTCTTCAGATTGATTCTTGGTAGTGTTTGGAAACGCTACTGAATTTTTCATATTAATCTTGTGTCCCACCACTTTGATAAACTTGTCTATTAGTTCTATTAGTTTTGTTGTATATTTTTGGAGATTTTCTAGGTATAAGATTATATCATCAGCGAATAGCATAAGTTTTACTTCTTCCATTCCTATTTGGGTGCCTTTTATTTCTTTTTCTTGCCTAATTGCTCTAGCTAGACTTTCTAAAACAATATTGAATAACAGTGGTGACAGTAGGAATCCTTGTTTTGTTCCCAGTCTCAGCAGGAAAGCTTTCAGATTTTCACTCTTGAGTACAATGTTAGCTGTGGGTTTTTCATATATGCACTATACTATGTTGAAAAAGTTTCCTTCTATTCCTATCTTTAGGAATGTTTTTACCAAGAAATCTTTTCTTCCTCACATGCCTTCTCTGTGCCAATCAAGATGATCATTTCATTTTTCTTCTTCAATTTATTAATGTGGTACATTATACTAATCGCTTTTCTTGTGTTGAACCACTCATGCACACCAGGATAAAACCCACTTGATTGTAGTGTAAAATTCTTTTAATGTGCTTTTGAATTTGGTTAGCAAGTATTTTGTTGAATATTTTTGCATCTATATTTATTATAGAAATTGGTCTGTGATTTTCTTTGTTCATAATGTCTTTATCTGGATTTGGTTTTAGGGTGATCTTGGCTTCATAGGATGAGTTTGATAGCATTCCCTCCTGTTCAATTTTTTGGAAAAGCTTGAGCAAGATTGGTGTTATATATTCTTTGAATGATTGATAGTCTGGGATTTTCATTTTTGGGGAGGTTTTTGATGACCATTTCAATGTATTTACTTGTGATTGGTTTGTTGAGGTCTTCTTTTTCTTTTATGGTCAGTGTAGGTTTTTTGTGTGTTTCTAGAAATTTGTCCATATTTTCTATGTTGTCTAGTTTGTTGATGTACAGTATGATCTTTTTTATTTCTGTGGGGTCAGTGGTAATGTCCCCATCTCATTTCTGATTTTATTTATGTGCTCTCCTTTTATCTTTGTCAGTCTAGCTAAGGGTTTGTTGATTTTGTTGATCTTCTCGAAGAACCAACTTTTGGTTTGTTGATTCTTTTTTTTGTTTTTTTGTTCTCAAATTCATTTATTTCTGCTCTAATCTTTGTTATTTCTTCACTTCGACTTGCTTTGAGATTAGTTTGCTGTTCTTTTTCTGTTTCCTTCCTTAGCTCTTTCTTCCTTGTTAATTTAAGCTTTGAGGGTATAAATTTCTCTCTCAGCATTGCCTTTTCTGTATCCCCTAGGTTTTGATATGTTGTATTCTTGTTTCATTTGTATCAAGATATTCACTGATGTCTCTTGCAATTTCTTCTTTGACCCACCGATTATTTAAGAGTGTTTTGTTTAATCTACATATATTTGTGAGTTTTCCCTTTTTCATGCCTGTTAATTGATCCAGATTCATTCCATTATGATAAGAGAAAATGCTCTGCATATTTTCAATTTTTAAAAATTTAATGAGGCCTGTTTTGTGACCCAACATGTGGTCTATCCTGGAGAAAATGCATTAGCACTTGAGAAGTATGTATATCCTGCTGTTTTGGAATATAATGTTCTATGAATGTCTCTTATGTCCAGTTCATTTATCATATTATTCAAATTCTCTATTTCCTTATTTATCCTCTGTCCAGTTGTTCTATCCAATGCTCAGAGTGGTGTATTGAAATCTCCAACTATTATTGTAGACATGTCTATTTTTCCCTTCAGTTTGTCTGTGTTTGCCTCATGTATCTTAGACCACCCAAGTTAGGTGCATAAATATTATGAGTGTTATTTTTTCTTGGCGAATTGCCTCTTTTATTACTATATAATGACCTTCTTCATCCCTTATAACAGTTTTGCATTTTGTCTGATGTTACTATCACTACTTCAGATGTTTTTTGGTTACTATTTCCATGGAATATCTTTTCCCAGTCTTTCAGCCTGATTGTGACCTTGCATCTAAGGTGAGTCTCTTGTAGACAACATATAGATGGCTCATATTTTTTTTTATCCATTTTGCCAGTCTATGTCTTTTGATTGGGGAGTTAATCCATTATCTTTCAATGTTATTACTGAAAAGGCATTGTTTACTTTGTCCATTTTACCCTTTGACATTCTGTTGTCAAATCTTACTATTGTCTTTTTACCTTTTTAGTTACCCTTACTAATATTCTTTATTTCTTCACTCTTCTCCAAATCTCTCACCCTTGTCTTTTCCTTTCAGGCTGCTGAACTCCCTTTAGTATTTCTTGTAATCTGGTATTTTGGTAACAAACGCTCTCACTCAGTTTTTGTTTGTGAAGACTTTAAACTCACCCTCATTTTAAGGACAAGTTTGGCAATTAAAGAATTTTTGGTTTGCAGTTTTTTTCTTTCAGAACTTTAAATATATCATAGCACTACTTTCTCACTGCCATGGTTTCCGATGAAAGATCGGCACTTATTGAGCTTCCCTTGTATGTGATGCATTGCTTTTCTCTCACTGCTTTCACAATCCTTTCTTTATCTGTGGCATTTGACATTCTGAATAATAGGTGTCTTGGAATAGGTCTACTCAGATTTATTATGTTTGGGGAATGTTGTCCTTCTTGGATATTACTATTTGTGTCTTTCATAAGGATTGGGAAATTTTCAGTCATTAGTTCTTCATATATTCTTTCTGCCCTTTTTCCATTCTCTTCTCCTTCTGGGACATTGGTAATGCATATGTATTTGCATTTTGTGTTGTCATTCATTTCCCTGAGACCCTGTTCAAGTTTTCACTTTCTTTTCTCTTTATGTTCACCTGTCTTTTCAAGTTCAGCTTCCTGGAAGTTGGGAATTTATTCTTATTTACTTTAATTATTACCTTTATTATAGATCTAAATTTAATGTTTATCTCTTTGGTGAGCATATGCCTTTTTCTTTCTTATTGGCATTTTAATTTTTTTTTTCTAAAGCATTGCTTCTGTAACTAGAAGTTAACAAAGGTTAGTTTTAATCAGCAGGGAAAAGGGAGAATCCAGAGGTACCATAAGCAAGATATTCTTTAAAGGTGCTGAGCTTGTTGAGGTGATGGTGGTCCTGGTCACCGGCCAAGCAGACTTGTCTTTTCAGAGGCCTCTTGATGTGTTCCATATTCAGCTTGTGGCCTGCTGACCTTTTATCTAGCGAGCCCCCTGATTGCATGTATAGGTCTTATCTGAACTGAAGACGAAGGGACCTCAGATGTAAAACTCAGATGAGCAGGCGCTGTATCATTTGGCTGCAATTAATCAAGGGGGGCACATTGGGTAGCAGCCATATATTAATTTGCTGACCCCTAGGGCTCATTTCATTTGTCATCCATCTTCCCCTTTAGGGTTCGTGATGTAACTGAGTCTTCGCCCTTTTCTTCTCTCTCTGTTGAAGCCTTCTCTAGATTCTCCGACTTGATCATCTCAAGGCTGTGCTGTTTTAATTCCAATCTCTGCCTCCTATGTCCTTCCTCTGAGTCCCCTCCTGCCAAGCCCCTCCACTGCTCCAGCCTTTCAGGTGACACAGAAATGAGTCACTCCTCTTTGAGTGGAAAATATGGGTCATGAGAACATCCACAGCAGGATTTATTTTCTGTCACAATGGGCTGAGATATGTTGAACTGGAAAGCTTTGATTTTCAACTGTTGCAAATAGCACTGAAGGACTCACTTTTCTGTGCAGTCATTATCGGCACTGACCAGCGAGGGTGACCTTGTTTTGAAAGATATTTGCACTTAAATGGTTCTTCAGGAAAGAGATTTTAGGAGTAGCAATACTTTGAAATATTATTTAGGTCCTCTTATTAGAAGTGGCTTGCTTTTAGTACCAGGCCTGAGAGGTCAGTGGGAGCAAAGGGCCTCTTTATTTTTTGCTATTTTAATGAAAAGATGCTGGAAGATGTTTGAACATTTAGAAGTGAGAATTTGATTTCTAATTATGAAACTCTGGGCATTATAGACCTATAGACAGTATACCGTCCATTTCCTCTTGACATTTTCTCTAGATTTTATAGAACTTGCTGGCTATAAGTTTTGTCTTTGTGGCTTGAGATTTGAACTCTCTTTGTTTATGGATAATTTTAGCAACCTGAGGTAAGATTTATCTTTGCAAATATACGCTTTCTTTTCTTCACATATTCATTAACTCATTTTATTAATAAAGGCTTAAAGAAGGAAACTGGTGTTGGTTCTTGCCTGAGTTTGGGTGAAATGATAAGCATGTGTATGTATTTATGTATGTATGCACATGTATGTATGCATATGCATGTGGAAATGGGAAAAATTCCAACAGATCCTCAGCACGGCCTAGTCAGGCAATTGGGCAAGCTGATTTCTCTCTCTAATATACCAGTCTTTCTACCTACAGTTTTACAGGGTGCATATCCTTTGTCCCACTTTACCCTAGTGCACTTACCTGTCTGATGGGATTTGCTCTTTTCCTCAGAAGAATAGATGGAGTAAATGAGAGTATATCCCACACACTCTGAGATCCACATATAAAACAAATCTGAAATCTGCATTTAAAGCCACTTCATCCCTTTTAAAATATTACCTTAAGGGAATCTTTATTAGTAGATAACTCATAGTTTGTATTTAAATTGAGAAAGTTCAATAGTATACCTTGGGGGGCCGGCTCGATAGCCCAGTGGATAGGGCGCCGGCATACCACAAGGGAGGCCCCGGGTTCGGTTCCCAGGGACCTCTCCTAGCGGGCAGACCGCCTTGAGAATGGCAAGCCGCCATGGGCGGGCCAGAGCCGCCGTGGGCAGGGCAAGAAGCTGCCACGGACAGGGAAAAAGCCGCCACGGGCAGGGCAGGTCGCCCGCAAATGGAGCGCAGCCAGCTACCCGCGAACTGAAAGCTGGCCGTGAATAGAAGCAGAAGCCGCCCACAAGCGGGGAAAGCCACGCCTGCGCAGTGACCAGTCTCGGCGCATCGCTGCTGCAGGGGGGAGGGGAGATATGTAATAAAATAAATAAATCTTTAAAAAAAAATAGTATACCTTGTATATTTTCCCAAGTTATATACAGAGTAACTTTATCCATACATGCCAAATCAGTGCACACACATACACACACATACATTGTATATGTATGTGTATATATGTACTGTATATAAAATATAATATATATGAAATATCTTAGGTATAGGGTATAGATAAAAGTAATTTAATAGTAGTGAAGAGTTTTGGATGCATTTTATTTTCTACCTGTAGATTTTCTATTTTCTCTACATGCCAGCAAGGTGAACTCAGCTAGATTAGTTGTAGATCCTTCATCTTTAAACAATTAATGCATTGCTTCTTAGGCAAAGCAGTTCATGATAATTGAACAGAAAGCAGCGCTTTCTTTTCTATTTCTTATGAGGGTGGCAGACAAAGCGTGGATTTGTTAGACCAAATTGAGGGAGGAGATGATAAAATTGAACATGCAGATCTTGTTGTTGGGAAACACGTGAACAGGAGTTGCTTAGGACAGTACAAATTTTGTGACTGACAGAGATCCTGGAAAGAAAAAAAAAGCAACCCAGAGTTTGTAGCATTTTGCAGCATTTTGACTGATACCCTTATGAGACTTTGGGAGATTATGTAATCTCTCCCATATTTTCATTTGACATATAGATTTCATTTTATTTTCTTTTTACTTTTAAATTTGAAATAATTTCAAACTCACAGAGAAATTGCAAGAGTAGTACAAAGCACTCCCATAACCCTTCACCAAGACCCACTAATTGCTAAAATTTTGCTGCTTCTGCTTCATCGATCATTATCTCTATCAATCTATATCTATGTATCTATCTGTCTAATAATCATCTAATTTTTTTTCCTGAGCCATTTGAGTGTAAGTGTCCTTTTACCCCTAGGTAATTCATTGTGTATGGCTAAGAACAATGACATTCTATAACATAATCAGTACAATTATCAAAATCAGGAATTTTAACGTTGATAAAATACTGTTATCTAATGTACAGTTTGTATTCAAATTTTACCACTTGTCTTTATATATAGCATTTCCCCCCAGTACTGGATCACCTGTTGCATAAATCCAAAACATTTCCTCTACCTTTTCCCTTGCTTTTATGACCTTGACATTTTGATGAATCAGGGCTATTTATTTTGTAGACTGTCCCTCAATTTGGGTTTGTCAGAAATTCCCTGAAAATTAGATTTGGATTTCGCATCTTTGGCAAGAATATCATAGAAGTGATGTGTGTCCTTCTCAGTCTATCGTATCAGGAGGCAGAGATGTCAGTTGTCCTGGCCTGTTAACTTTGATCACTTGGTTAAGATCATGTTTGCCAGATTTCTCCACTGTAAAGTTACTATTTTAACAATGTGAAAATTATACTATTTCAGTTATATTGTAAATATGGATAATTTACAATGAAATTCTTACCTTAATCCTTAAAGTGTATGCCAAAATGATTTGATTTGATTTGATGCCTAATATCATCCTTTAAAAAATAACAGGGACAAGCTCTTCTTTAACAGTTGGAAACTATTTTTATGCCACTTCTCCTATTAAATATTATCCTATGTTTGAACATCTCTTATTGATCACTGTTCCAGTTTCCTAGGCAGCTTAAGCAAATGCCATGAAATGGGTTGGCTTAAACAGTGGGAATTTATTAGCTTACAGTCTTAAGGCCAGGAAAATGTCCAAAACAAGGCATCATTAAGGCGATGTTTTCTCCCCAAGGCTGTGGCATTCTGGGGCTGGCTGCTGGCGACCCTTGGCCCTTAGCTTGTCACATGGCAAGCTTGTCACATGGTTGCATCTCCTGGTCTGTCTCTTCTCTTCCAGGTTTCATTGATTTCAGCTTCTTGCTTCCGGGGCTTTCTCTCACTCTGTCTGAATTTCATTCTCTTATAAAGGACTCCAGTAATAGGATTAAGACCCGTCCTGATAGAGGTGGGTCGCACCTTGACTGAAGTAGTTTCATCAATAGCTCATACTTATGGGAAGCGGATATGGCTCAGGCGACTGGGCCCCCTCCTGCTACATGGGAGGTTGCTGGTTTGGATCCTGGTGCCTCCTAAAGAAGACAGCAAGCTGGCATGATAGGCAGGCACAGCAAGCTGACACAGCAAGAGACACAAGAAGAAAAAACGTAATGAGAGACACAACAAAGCAAGGAGCAAGCTGACATGAAGGGCAGGTTCAGTGAGCTGACACAACAAGAGAGGAAAAACCTAATGAGAGACACAACAAAGCAGGAAGTGGAGGTGGCTCAAGTGAGTAGGCACCTCCCTCCCGCATCAGAGGTCCTGAGTTAGGCTCCGAGTGCCTCCTAAAGAAACAAGGAAGATGAACAGACACAGCAAGTGAAAAACAACAATGGGGTGGGGAGAAATAAATAAATAAAATAAATCTTAAAATAAAAAAGTATTTCTAAAAAAGGTCCTACTTCAAATGAATTCACACCCACAGGAATGGATTAAATTTAAGAACATTTTTTTCTGGGGTACATATAGCTTCAAACCACCACAATCACCCTTTCATGATTTCCTAAAAGAAAGTAAATATTAATTTAACTTTATTCTCAGTTTCCTGAGACCCTAAGACTTTAAGCATTAAATTACTTTTTTTCAGGTTGCTTTGCCTAGTCAATTACTGTTACTATAAAGTTGAAAGTATATTAATGAATTATAATTTTTATAAATAATTATTAAACATAAACAGTAAAATTATCAATATATCTCTTAATGAAATAAATGGAGGTTGTGTGGAACCTTGATTAAAATAGGCTTTGAGGTCTCCTAATTTGTCTTGTCTTTTTGCTTGCCACACCTGAAGTTTTTACATCTGGGTGAAGGGTGATTGTGAAAGGGATAATGAGGAGTACTGGCAGGAAGTTAGTTCGGAGAAAAACTATACCTAGAAGTTGAGGATCTGGAAATTATTCCCCTTAAATGAACCTGTGCAATGTATACCTTGGAATATCCTCATGGAAACCCAGGAGCATGAAGTGACTCAGATGACTAGTGCTCGGCTAGTTAACCCAAGCCATAGCTTTTTCTAGAAATCAGAAATGCCATGGAGAGTCATCTAATATATGAAAGGGAAAAACTAATATACCCAAATTATTTCAAGGTCATAGCCTTGCACATAGATTTATGACTTGTATATGGGTACACTGTGATCTAGAGCAAATTATTTTGCAGATTTCCTGAAACTGCAGCAAGATCATTAAACCAGAACATTTATTGAATGGCTATTTGCCAGGTGTTGTGGTAGGCACTTTTTAGATATGCTTGATATTTGAAATTTGAGATTTAAAAAATAGATAAATCAGGGCTGGATGGTCAGAAGGGAACTTTGCTTTGCAAAAGAATTAATCATATAGTTTCTATAAATACTGAGTATTCTCTACTGTAGTTTTAAATTCCTCAATTTATTTTTAAAAAATCAGCTTACAGAAAGGTCCTGAGAATTTTTTTTTGAGTTTTAAAAATTTTGTTTACCAAGAATTGCAGAATTGTGCATAACTGGATTTCATTTCAGAGTTGTTAATCAAATGGCTGATGGAAGTTGGTTACAAAGAACATTCTTATTTTTTACTTTAAAATTTAAATAAAATGAACTTATTATATTTTTTGCTTAAGTGATGATGATACAACCCTTGTTGTTTGGCGATTTCCTAAAATTCTTATGGAAACCCCAACTCCTGACAGCATGACTGTTCATGCCCACTTTGGAGATTCAGGTCACGCTAATGGTCAGGTCAATGGTTTTCCCACTGAGATTCATCACTTTCTTTAGTAATTCTTTCATTATAGACAGATTACATTATGATATTTTCAGTTAATGCTTTCTTGGTCATGATCACACTTAGACGTGCCTCTCTGATGTTCACCTATTCAATTAACCAACATTTATTGAATGACTACTATATCACAGGTACCAGACTATCAAACACAAGTGGATATACTATCTCTAACCCCAAGAAGTTGGCAATCTAGAGGGGAGATAGACACATAAACAGATAATCATACTACAGAGCGATCAGACTGTGATTGGATTTAGGGTGTTGCAGAATTTCTTCATTCACACATTTTCAAGCAGTCTTTTGGGTTATTTCCACGGATCGTTCATTTTCTCCATTATGTTTTTTTTTCATATATTAAACTTTATTTAAAAAGAAGTTTTACATTACAGAAAAGTTACATGGAAAGTATAGGGGATTCCCCCATATGCTATCCCTCCCCCTCTCAGATTTCCCCTTAGCTGTAACAACTTACTTTAGTGTGGTACATTTGTTACAATTGCTGAACAAATATTGAAGCATTGCTACTAACCAAGGTCTATACTTTACATTATAGTTTACACTTTTATAGATTTTGAAAAAGTGTGTAGTGGCCTGTATCCATCATTGCAGTATCATGCCAAACAGTTCCAATGCCCTAAAAATGCCCTATATTCCACCTCCTCTTCCCTCCCCATCCCCTCAAAGCCTCTGGTAACCACTATCTTTATATCAATGTTACAAGTTCTTCCATTTCTACAATAATAATGTTGACCTTGGTCCATGGTTGCATTCCTCCCTTATGTTTGTTCATTCCTCAATCTTGAGGATTTTGGGATGGTGATGCCCACTGTGTTTCAGATTGAGAGGGGGCTTAGATCTTATGGGGCATATGGAAGAAACTGTTTGCTTGTAGTTGCAGATACGCTGTGTCTTTGGGATAAGGTTGTCCATCATCATCATTTTATTAGTTGTCCTAGGCAAGTGTGATGAATTGGAGAGTAGGTATTGGCTGCAACTCTGTGGAGAGTCAGGACTCAAATGGCATATGGACAGTCTCTGGGGCATATATTTGATGGGTATAGTGCTAATTATAAGTTCAAATAAAAGGGGTAGAAGAATAATGTGCAGGGAAATTATATATGGGTCTAATTCTGTTACATTGGGGAAATAAGTTTTTGTATATTCCAAGGTAAGGTCCACTGGCAGGGTGCTGATTTCATGGGGTTTTGTGCCTTGCCTATAATGTCCAGATGTCTGTATAGCCCCTGGGAGCACCCCTGTTTGAGGCTTTGTTTACTGTGGGAGTTAGTGAGATCCACTTGAGATATACATAAGCACAACCTCTGGAATGACCTCCAACTCACTTTGAAATCTCTTAGCTGTAAAAACCATTTGTACTTCATGTTTCCCCATATTGATCAAGGTCTTTTTCCAAATGCATTGCTGGTTAATGCTTGGTATTAATCCCTTGGTCCCAGGGAAGCTCATCCCCAGGAGTCATGTCCCACACAGGAGGGAAGGTAGTGCATTTATTTGCTGAGTTTGGCTTAAAGACAGGCCACATTTGGGTAACAAGATGGTTTTCAGGAAGCAACTTTTAGACAATATATATTATTAGGCTAAGTTTCAATTTTATGAAACTCATACTTATGAACCTTAGGCTAAGGTTCATAAGTACAAACATTAATATTGAGGACTTGCTGAAGAATATTTTTGACCATATAATGTCAGATGCACCTCTCTACTTGAAGCAAGTAATTACAAAAGCAAAAAGATGTCTAAATATGATTGTAATTTACGAAGGAGGCAATTAGGGTGTTGGCTGGAGACTCATTAGGGTGGAATGATACGCCTGAATGAGGAAACTGAGATCAAGTCTTTCCTGGCTGTCACTTGGTTTGGCACTAGCCTGAATGCAGTATTATTTGCCCTGTAGATGTTTGGTTAAGAAAGTATTTTTTGGTACATCATTAGCTTTAAAACAATTTGTAAACCAGGAAAGGCATTTCATTTAATCACTTCAGTGTTTACAGTTTAGAGCACCCGAGTGAATGGAAAGCCAACAGTTCACTGGCACATTCAGCATTCCATGTTTTGTTAAACCAGAGATGTGTGGCTGGAAACAATGTTTTTAATACAACCCAATTGATTTTCTGAGTTAAGTATCTGGATGACAACTTGTTAAAAAATATAAAGTGCATCACATCCCGGTCATCTCTTGGTGGCTTGAAGTAGATGTTTTCTATCTACCTTTTCCCACCCAGCCCAGCATCCCCAGCCTTAACCAAAGTCACACCTGAAAGGTAAACTACTAAGAAAATGCATTTTCACTGAGCTATTAGGAAGGGTACATGGTGTAAGCAATGCTGCAAGAAAACTGTGATAATGTCGCCTGTGTTACCCATTTTTTAAAAATGATGTCGTAAATGGGACAAAAAAGAATCCTCTTGTTATAACTTACAGAAAATCAGTCTAAATTTGCCAGTGAAGGCCTGGTTCCCAAGTGCTGAGTCATTTCTTACCATCCCTTGCTCTGCACCTTCAAGATGAGACATGGAGCTACCCAGTGCATCTGTGTGGATTGAGTGATTTGTTCTGTCCCATATGACTGATGAGTTACCCTGACTCTACTGGGGTCTTGTCTGTAGCTATTTTCAAGGACCATGTAGAATGAAACTGTTGAATGATAGAGCAGAGCGATGCCAGAATTACAGCAAAAGGTTTATAATTGTGCCTCATAGCTATGAGCTATCCAGAGCCCACGTTTGGAAGATAAAATGGAAAACTGACAAGTTACCTTTATGCTTAAAGTGTAAAATATTAGGTTGTAGAGATCTTGTTTAGTTCTGTATCGGAGGTGTTAACTTACTTGGCTCTCTAGTATGAAATGTAGGATTTGGGAAAATCAAGTGTATTTTAAAATTTCTACTTTAATAGCACTACGGTTTTAATAAAGAACATTTTTCCTTCCTTAAAAAGGATCATTAATAAATTTCCCAATTTTTAATCCCTAATATACATATCAGCCAATTTTGCCTCTAGCTCTGGCATATATTTAGATTATCATCTCTTTATAGGGAAATTAGGTAGCCTTGTTAGAAAGAAGATTTGTACTCAAGGAGAAAAATCTCTTCTGCACACTTGAACATGCCATTTTATAAATGGGTACTGGAGATTTGCACAAATACAAATTGTTTCCATTGTATATCTGCCCATAATTTTGACTGACTGGTGCTAAAATTGTTTATGGATACTTGAAGGACTCTACAGTTGTGATAAAGATTAGGAATTTGAGTTTGGTTGTTGAGTCTTTTCTCTTGGCAAACAAGTGAGATTGATTTTAGTTTGCATTTTTGCTTGATTAACTCATTCTGCATTTTTATTCCCTTTGTGGATGCACGTGACATGGATAGGTAGGTCAAACAGTAGCAAACTTCAGGACAGTGTTCCACAAAGGACCAGTTGAGGTGATTCACAAGTTGATTCTGTGGGTGAGTGAGAAATTTATTAATTGCAAATAACTTCAATTCAGACTCTAGTTAACAAACTTTTGCTTCTTCTTAATTTCTCTCTACCTACTGAGAGGTTTAAGTACCATGTTCTCCCTAACAAGAAAGTTTAGGCATACATGTAAAAGCTTGTTTTATTTGGAAATCTGCTATTGCACACCTTCTGAATATGCATTAGACTCTAGGATTTACATAAAAAGTTAAATATATAAATATTAAAAGTTTATTTTTTAAAAATCTTCGCATTAGGGGGAAATACACAGTTCTACATTAAAAGAGAGATGTTAGTAAACCAGTTTCAATAGGGCATAGAACATCTAGACCAGGGGTTCTTAACCATTTTTGTTCCATGGACCCCTTTACCAGTCAGGTGAAATCCACGGACCCCTTACTAAGTCCACACTATACTGTGTATTATTTAATAAATATATCACACCTGCACCAACACATCCCCACAAGAATAATGTTTTTTTGAATTTCAATTCAAGCTCACAGACCCCTTGTTAAGAAGCCCTGATCTAGACAGAAGATCAATAAGGAAACAGAGGACTTGAATGATACTCTGAACCTACTAGGCCATACAGACTCCGCCAAAAATGGCAGAGTAAATATTCTTCTCTAGTGCACATGGATTATTCTCCAGAATATATCATATGTTAGGTCACAAAACAAGTCTCAAAAAATTAACAAATATTGAAATCATGCGATGTATCTTCTATTCACAATGGAATGAAGCTAGAAATCAGTAACAGAGGTAGAACTGGAAAATTTAAAAATGTGTGGAAATTGAACAACACACTCTTAAACAACTAGTATGTCAAAGAAAAAAATCACAAGGGAAATTAGGATATATCTTGAGGCCAATGAAAACAAAACACAATATACCAAAAACTTATGGATTGTAGCAAAGGCAGTGCTGAGAGAAAAATTTATAAGTGCATACATTAAAAAAGAAGAAAAATTTCAAATCAGAGACCTAACCTCAAAACTGGAGAATCTAGGAAAAACAGAGCAAACTAAACCAAAAGTGAACAGAGAGAAGGAAGTAAAGATTAAAGGGGAGAGAATTGAAGTAGAGAATAAGAAAACAATAGGAAAAAAAGCAATGAAACCAAAAGTTGATTCTTTGAAAAGATCAGTAAAATTGACAAACCTGTAGCTAGACTGACAAAGAAAAAAAGACGCTAATAAATAAAATCAGAAATGAAAGGTGTGGCATTACTCCCAAGCATACAGAAATAAAAAGGACTATAAGAGGACTATGAATAACTGTATGCCAATAAATTAGATAACCTAGAAGAAATGGACAAATTCCTAGAAATACGCATACTAACTATATGGATTTAAGAAGAAATAGAAGATCTCAACAAGCCAATGAAATAGATTGAATCAGTAATCAAAAACTTCCCAACTAAGAAAAGCCCGGGACCAGACCTTGTCACTGGTGAATTTTACCAAATATTCCAAGAATTCCCACTCAAACTTTATACGCAAAGCACAAGCAATAATAGAAAAATTAAATAAATGGGACCTCATCAAAATTAAAAACTTTTGTGCATCAAAGGACTTTGTCATGAAAGTAAAAATATGACCATCAGAATGGGAGAAAATATTTGGAACCACATATCTGATAAGGATTTCATATCCAGAATATATAAAGAAATCCTGTGACTCACCTATGAAAAAACAAATGAACTTATTATAGTCAAAACACTTGAATAGATATTTCTCCAAAGAAGATATACAAAAGCGCACATGAAAAGATGCTCAGCATCATTAGCTATTAGGTGAATGCAAAGCAAAACCACAATGAGATATCATTTCACACCCACTAGAATGGCTACTATTTTAAAAAATGGAAAATAAGAAGTGTTGGAAAGCATTTGGAGAAATAGAAACACTTGTTCATCGTAGGGATAAATGTAAAATGGTGCAGCTGCTGTGGAAAATCATTTGGCGTTTCCTCAGAAAGTTAAGTGTAAAACTACTATTACTGGGAATCCCATTTCTAGGTATATCCCCAAAATAATTGAAAGCAGGGACTTGAACAGATATTTGCACACGGACTCTCATAGCAGCATTATTCACAATTGCTAAAAGGTTAAGCAACCCAAGTGTCCATCAATATACACTCAGTGGAATATTATTCAGCTGTGAAAAGGAATGAAGTTCTGATATATGCTACAGCATGGATGAACCTTGAAGATATCATGTTGTGTGAAATAAACCAGCCACAAAAGGACAAATATTGTATGATCTCACTGGTATGAAATAATTATAAAAAGCAAATTCATAGAGTCAGAAACTAGAATATACCAGGGTATGAGGTGGTGGTAGGGAATGGAGAATTAATGCTTAATTGGTAAAGAGTTTCTCTTTGAGGTGAGGGAAAAGTTTTTAATAATGGATGGTGGTAATGGTAGCACAACATTGTGAATGTAATCAATACCACTAAATAATATATTTGAATGTGTATTTGCCTAAAAAGGGTAAAGTTTAGGTTGTATATATACGTTACCAGCAGAAAAATTAAATTAAAAAACTAGGACTGCACAACCCAATGAATCCTAATGTAAACTATGGACTATAGTTAGTATAATTATAATAATATTGTTTCCTCAATTTTAACAGTGTTGCCACACTAATGCAAAGTATTGATAATAGGGACAACTGCATGTGTGAGGGGCAGTATATGGGAACTCTTTATTTTCTACATGATTTTTCTGTAAACCTACTTCTCTCATAAAAATAATTTTTAAAATAACCTTTCATTTTTGACGCATTGCCACAAAGCCAAATGAATCCGCTTCAACTCTGCACATCATCATGGTATATCACGTGAACCACTTCACATGGGGATGGTTCCTTATGCCCATCAAATTCACATCTCTGAACACAGGGAGAAGGGTTTTCTCTTTACATGAGCAGGACTCTCCTGCTTGCTTGCATGTGGACACTTGCATACATATGTGAGTTACACAATATTTTTTAAACCCAGAATCCTCTTAATAGTGATCGAAGAAATAGCTCAGTCAGAAGCTGCTTGCCTTGCTATTACAGTTTTTATGAGGCTAGAGGCCCATAAAGGGAGAGAGAGTGGACGCTTGCTGAGGTCACATTAAGTGCCAGGAGCTTAGGGTCTGTGCGTCACACATATGAGCTCGTTGCTCCCCACCACAACCCTTCGACATGGGAGCTCTTATGAATCCCATTTTACTGGTGAGGAACTGAAACTCAGGGTAAGTGAGTGGCCCAAGGTCACCCAGTTCAAATCAGGTCTATGTGGCCCTGGAGCTCTTAAACTTAGGCTGTGTTACTTCGGAAGGAAGACAGCCTCAGAGGAAGTTTGACAGTGAACTTCTGACACCAGAATGACATGGAGTCTGGCAAGCAGGAATCTCTTGGATATATTAGTATGTTCGTTTGGTGACCATGGGTAAATTGCTTAATATCTCAGGGAGATTTTCCTTACTTGAAAATGGAACAGTTGGACAGGATGCTAACTGTACCCTGTAATATCCTTTAAGTGTTCAGATATGCAATTATGCACTTCCGTAAGTCTAATGTCCAATCTACAGTGCTACAGTTATTTGTTGGGATTTGGGGCTTTTTTTTTTTTTTGCTTTGAAACCAATCATTATATTTCATACTACTCTACCCCACTGTGGGCAGAAGGAAATTTGGGTTTTTGAACCTACTCTCTGGAAAATTGTCTTCTGATGGCCAAACTTTTGAAGACCAGCTCATATTTAAATGATGCTTTCAACATTTTGCTTTGTTTTGACTTGAGTGTGATTAGTTTTACCAATGAGTGTAAAGCTGCAGTGCCGTTTCCTAATCTGCCAGAAATAAAAAAGGAGGAAACACACTTTGGGTATGCATGAGTGCTCTGCTTCTCTGGAGAGGATTTAATGAAATGAGCATGGTAGATATCAGTTTGCTAAATCATATGTGACAAATGAGCAGCCATATCAAATTATATGTAACATAATTCAAACGGGGCCAGGGAAGATTCTCAAGATCTACTGCCGTGTGTCAGACCACATCACGGCTGCTTTTGGATGTGGGGATTCTTGTCAGTTATTTAGAGTAAGAGTCATCAGTAACAGATTGTTACCAGGTCTGTTCCGATAGTGATTCAAAGTGTGCAAAGAGATACGTATAAAACTATTTTGGACTGATGGCAAAGTTATCTTTTCACAGACTAGAGAACAAAATGTTACAGGAGAGGTTACATATGTCCTTTTGCAAATAAGGAAACTGAACTTTGGTGAAATTAAGTAACTTGTCCAGAAGCAACATTTAAACTTATGTCTGTACACTATACTACAAGTCTATTCGAATCATTGCCATCAAATAGTATTTGTGTATAATGGTAAGCCAAGATACTATAGATAAATGGAGAAAAAAAAGAATAGGTAACTATTTTAGTCAGCCAGAATGACAGAAACTTGACAATCTTCATAATACAAAAAAAAAAAACAACAACAACAACAACAAAAAAACAAACAAGAATAGATCATAAAATCAAATTGTTACTTATATAGGAATAGAGCCATTAAAAGACACATTAAATTTTAAAAGCTGTATAATAGAAAGGAAACTATAATAGCAAATTACATCAGATAGTATAATGCTCGATGCTGTAACAACAAACCCCAGACTCTCAGTGACTTGGCATTACTGACATTTACTTCTTGCTCTCCTGCTCCTAGAACAGGGATGGCCTTCTACCTGGTTATTAAATTACACTAGCTCTTTCCATTTTGTGGTGCCACCTTCTGCTACAGTCTCTGAAGCTTCTGCATTTAGCTAGAAAATGGGGTGTGGGGGGGGGAAGAGTGATAAAGGGGCAATTGCCCCTTAAGGCCCTTGGCCCTGTAGTACATACATCACTTCCACTCAAGAACTAGTTACCTGACCTCACCTAGGTGCACCAGGGGTGGGGACATGTAGCCACTGGCTGGCAGCCGCTTCCCAGCCCTTACACTACATTGTGGCGGGCGGGACATGAGTCTTTGGTAGACCACCTGGTAACACAAATAGGACCTTCTTTACTATTATAGGTCTCATGTACACGAGTTATGCTTGCTTGTTATAGCAGAGGATTGAACTGGAAGATATATTTGGTGCAAGGCACAGGGTAGTGGTGCTTAACTTCAAACGGCGAAGTTTCAGATCATTACAGTTTAAAATATTCCTATTGAAATGTAAAAAAGATACTAAGATACACTCTCTAGTTCTACTTCTTTTGTTTTATTGTTGATATTTTGTATGCATAATGTTTTACGAACTCAAAAGAATAGGATTTACTGCCTTATTTTTGTTTCCTTTCTGTTTTTTTTCACATGAAGAGACCAGAAAATGGTCTCTGAGTTGTAGCCCTCAAAACACAGAGTATTGCTGAGTGGCTTTTTGATCACATCATCTGAGACACTTTCTACTGGTATACAGAAGTGTCAAAATGTAGAACACAGGAGAATTATGTATCTGGTAGGATGAGTGGATATTTTCTCTGGAGACACTGATTTGACAGGTAAATAAAATATGAATTTATAGAAGAAATCTAGCAGACAGAGTCTTCCTAGTAAAGGTGTACTTATATAGGGCCAGCAAAAGTGCTATGATAGCCATCGGTTTCCAGTTTTGACTCCTCATAATTTCAGTGATTTTGCTGAGGTTCTGTCCATATCGAGATTACACAGTGGTACAAATGGTTTTGCATTCACTTTGAGACTAAAGCATCACAAACCCCACTCTTCTCTCCCAAGTGTTCCCCTCTTACTTCAGAATGGAATGTGGTTTCCTCTTGCTGTGGAAATAAGATGCAAATGGTAGAGTCCATTAGGCCAAGCGATGGTAGAACCTACTGTGGTTACTAATTGAATCAGCACAGCTGCAAACCTTGTACGTCCAAAGAGATTTAGGCATTTTGTCAAAGATATAAAGAGCAAACATTCAGTTAATCTCTTATTTTCAGTGACTGCCAGTTAATGTCAGCTCTCTGGCTGTAACAGTGGTCATACATATTTATCATCAATCCACCAGAATGATGTTTTTTGAACAGCTCCTATGTAGAAAAACATTCAGGCCATTATGGGAAATGTCAAGAATAAGGAATATGGTCTCCAGAATTGAGGTACTTCCAGGCTCACCCATGTTTCTATAGCTATGCATGTGAAAATTAAATAATGCCAGGTATAGCATATGTTTGGGGACCGAGAGTTTAAAACAAGCTGGAAGTTATTAGAGGGATTCAGCGGTGGGAGGGATGCTGGATGGCTGGGGTTGTTAAGGGAAATACCATGGAGAACAGAATAATATTATTCCTCCTTGAAATTTGAATAATATAATTAACTTAACTTTATTAACTTTTTAATTGATTTTTTCTCAAAAGCCGTTCACATGAAGCATCTGTTTCTATTTTTGAAACTCTGTCAATGTGAAGAACAGATATTGGTAGTCCATCTTTCATGTGTGGAATGTGAAGAACAGGGAAGCATAGCAGTAGCCCCGCTGGTCATACTAGGGTGTGAAATCCAGGACTAAAACAGAAGTAGTAATTCTTCTATTAGACATCTCCATCTCCCTATAAAATAAATTTTTGCAGAAAATAAGTAGTTCCCTAATATAGGTACATTCTAATACCTAAGGAGGGTAGGAACTTTATACTTAGGCAAGCAGGAACTATAATAGGCAAAACTTGAATGCTGGAAATAGGGAGATTAGCATATTAACTCTGCCCTTTACTAGTTGTGTGGTCCTGGGACAGTTAGTTAACTTCTCTGAGTCTCAGTTCTGTCTTTTGTAAAATGGACTAGTGATACTACCTCTTTGGTTTGTGGCGAGGATTTATGAAACAATGTAAGGAAAATACTTAGCACAGTGCCTGGAACACAGTAGGCATTCGGTTATTTTATTTTAATGTTCTAAATTGTTTGTGGATTTCATAACAGTGATGGGCAAGTGGAACTGTAAGTTGGTATCTCTTTGTGGAAGCCCAATGGAAGGCGTAGCCTATCCATGGCAGGCAGAGGGACAAGGTTTGGTGTTCTGCATCCAGTGG